>PYAF01004326.1:337109-366578 GCA_007407185.1 Glycine tomentella | reverse complement strand
AAATGAACTGTATTTTTTTTGGTTTTATTTGTTTTATTTTTTATTTCACTAATTTATATGCATTAAATTATTAAAAAAAGAATTTATGTAAAATAACATTTAAGAAAGATCCATTTATTTAAATACTTACTACAAATATAATTTAGTTAAACATTTATAAAAAAAATGCATATATTTAAGTGATGTAATTATTTTATCAAAACAAATTAAATAAATGAAACATGTTCAATTTAGATAGTTTACATTGGTGTAAAACTATGAGTACTTTAATATGAATTCATATGCAATATTGTTTTAAAAAAATAATTAATCCTTAAATGAAACTAGACAATATTACTAATGTGTCATTCCTCTCAATATTTATTTTCCCAAATCGTCAGTACATAAACGATAATCCATAAAATGAAACAATATTACACATAAAAATAAACATAAACGGTAAACCATTGATGAAACTGAGTTGATGACATGTTGTATGCACGAAACACAGATTGCTTGACAAAAGGTCAATCCTCCTTCGGAAACACCTGCGTCAAATATGAACAACATATGGGTATACAATGCAACTTTGTGAATACAAAAATTGTTGGTAACCTAAAATGCAAAAATATTACCTTCACGACATTGTGCAGTGTAATATTCAAAAAACATTTGGAGTGAGGAGGAAAGGGACAAAACACAACCGCCTGTAGAGTATACCATTTAAAGAGCGAATTAAATTCAAGTACCTTGAGCGTAACTCTTATGTCGCCAAATCGTTGGAGGTACAACTTTTGACAATGACGACCGTTAAAGGGGCACGATCAAAGTATAATCAACAGACCCTAATGATGTCCCTGAGGTGTGTTATCAACATTTACCAGTCCTACAATTTTACGAATTCAACAATCAATTGAATGTTTAGGTGTATCAAATACAATAAATGTTTTACGGTAGCTGACCTTGTCATCGAACAAAATCTAAAGCATATAACCATGGATTTTTGTTAAATTCACATTCGGTTACTTGGTGGGTGCACATTATGAATTCTTGAGTTGGGAGTGACTCCCTAGATTGTCGATTCATCATGGCAGCTTTTACAGCCTCAGTCAGACTAGGAATAAGTCTTGTTGAATTGGAGGATGACTGATTAGTTGGGCGAACAAAAGATGGGAGGTCTATGTCATTAATGTCGAGAAGCTCCCATGGATTGTTGTCCATTATGAATTAGAATTTGTGAGAAAAATAAATTGTTTGAGGATGATGAGATATGGTGAATAGCAGGCAAAGGTGTTGAGTTGCAGCTAACCCCTCTGCTATATATATAATAGGTGATGTATTGTTTTCACTTGACTGATACCAATGACTAAGATCGCATGAAAAATATAAACGGTTTAGATTTAGTCTTAATTAATTACGTTTGGTTTGTGCTATTCAAAATAATCAATGTTTAGTCTAATCATCTCGTAGAAAACATTGTTCAATCATATTGTCTCGAAATAAGCAATGTGAGGTAAAAATCGTAAAGGAAAAAGCAACATGTGGTCAAACCTTTTATTGGCATAAAGCTGCGCAGGATTCCTGACGGGTGAACAGTAACCTCGTTTACGCGAATGCGTTATGGGTCATTGATTGTCATCGGTGCAATTTTAGTCACTCCTTTTTTGGCACAAAGGACAAAGCTCTATAGGATTCCTGACGGGTGAACAGTAACCTTGTTTACGTGAATGCATTACGAGTCGTTGATTTGCGTCTGTGCAATCTCAGCTACTCTTTTTCTGGCACAGAGGACAAAGCTTTGCCAGGATTACTGACGGGTGTATAGTAACCTCGTTTACATGAATGTGTTATGGGTCGTTGATTGTCGTCGGTGTTATCTCGGTCACTCCTTTTCTGGCCTAGAGGACAAAGCTCTGCAGAATTCCTAATCGGTGAACAGTAACCTTGTTTACATCAATGCGTTATGGGATGTTGATTGTCGTCGGTACAATCTTGACCACTCACTTTCTGGCACAGAGGACAATGTTCTGGAGGATTCCTGACAGGTAAAATCTTCAAGTGTTACTCTCTCTCTCTCTCTATATATATATGTGTATATAATTTGTCTTATTTTTGAACACTTTGTTTTTATTTTTTTATTATTTTTGTAGTTGATATATATTTATTTATAACAAAGTATAGTTTATGTTGATTTTTTCATAGAAAAATGCATATATTTGAATACTCAATATAAATATATAATATAGTTAAATATTTTTCCAAAATACATATATTTAAGTTATCTAATTATTTTACCTAAATAAATTAAATAAATAGAACATGTTCAGTGTTAGTAGTTTGAATTAATTCATGTAAAACTATTATTACTTAAATAGTATTTTTTTTAAAAATAATTAATCGTTAAACGAAACCAAATTTATCTAGTTTGAAGAACACGAATAAAAAAAGAGTTTATATAAATGGTGTAGATTGAGTCTTAATTTATTATGTTTGATTTATGTTATTCCAAAAAATCAATGTGTAGTGAAATCGTCGTTTAGAAAGCATTGTACAATCACATCGTCTCGATACAAACAACGTGGGGTCAAATCGTCTTAAAGAAATAAATTGGCAGGTAATTTGTATAAGAAAATGCAGTGCTCAGTTAATTAATGCATTGTTTAATGTTCCACATAATAGGACATAATTAACAAGGGAAACAATTAATGTCGTCTATGTTCATGAATTCCACATCTAGTTGGTTGTCTGTTTCTTTTCGGTCGTCGATGTACTCAACCATGTTGTTGTGGTTCAACTTGTTCATCAGGAACAACAACTGTACCATGATATTACTCATAAAGTCCTGAAAATATTGGTGAAAGGATGCAAATGAAGGTATGAGTATACTTTGCATGTATGCATAATTAGACTCTGGTGTGCAAACATCTGTACCATGAGAATACTCATAAAGTCGTCTCTCCTTGCACTGAAGAACTGCGAATTGTACCCATAATCTTGTTGATGATGATGAGGTTGTGGCGTGAATTCATATGATTGACCATGTGGTGGTAGTCCTTCATCATGCATGCTGGCAGCCACTAGTGGAGTTTGTTGCATAGTACGTTTTTCAGTTTCCATGTTTGGAGATGAACGAGATGTTGCTCCAACATTTGGATAAGTTACAAATTGTGTTAGGAAAATTTTAGAATTTGCTCGGTACCAATTCATGAAGTGACTTATATGTTCAATTTTTCCCATAATTGGTTGGTCGGTTTACACATATTTTCATCTTTCCTTCCAAATTGCAATCCGTTGTTGATGTTCCTCTACCAAATTTGTGTCAATATGGACTCTCATGTCAGTATGATGAACTTTGTCAAGATTATGCGGTGGATTTGATATATCTTGACAAAGTCCAAATTGAATCATGACCCTGTCAATTTGATGTCATACTACTATTGGAAAAAAAAATTAAAGGTACACAAGCACTCCATATTTTGGAATCCTTGTATGCATTTTTTGGCAGAAATGACTCAAAACCTCTGTAAGACATCCAATGGAACTGAAATATTAATCTGCGTTAGAAATTTTAAAAACAATGAAATTGACGTTTGAATAAATAAATAAAAAAACAAAGGGTTCAAACTCCTAGTTATGCATGTTGACGAATCTTGACCTATAACCCATGATATCACCGTGTAGGATTCTAGAAAATCGTAGGTCTCGCTCGCTCCACCTGGGTTAATGTGATATGTTAGTTTCAAATACATTAATGAAAAATCAGCTTTATTTGAGTTATAATTTTTTGTTTGCCTATTTGCAACTGGATATGACGATTGGTGCTAGGCATGGCAACGGGATCCGAATCTGTGGGTACCCGCCCTAATTCGTCCTGATTTTAACGGGGGAAAACCGAGTTTATCCGGTTCAGGTTTGGATTTTCTCTGATGGCCAAAAGCGGGGGGCGGGTATGGGATTATTGATACCCGCCCTGCACCCGCCCCCGCTTTGTAATAATAATATTAAAGAAATATTATTTTCTAATTTTTTTTAATTGAATTGATTGATTTTGTTTTGTAATTTTTAAATTATGATCCCATATTTTAAATGTGGGTTTGTTATTATTTTTTTTACGTAATTAGATTTTTCAATAAAAAAAGCTATATTATTTTTTTAATTTTAATCAAATAGCGGGGGCAGAGCGGGGCAGGGAAAATCCGACCCCCAACGGAGGCGGGAATGAGGATGGATTTTAAAAGCTGATGGGGATCGGGGGTGGGGACGGGGACGAGGAATGCAATACCCGCCCCCACCTCGCCCCATTGCCATGCCAAGTTGGCGCTCCACCCTTGGTTGAATGAACAACATGTGATACCATGCCCAAGACAGTAACAACAGTGTACATCCTCCCATTTTTTGCATGTAGGATAAATATCCCTCGCATTTCTTTGTACAAATGTGCTAAACATGTCAAACCCCAGCTGTACCGACTGGTCTGACCAAAATCTACTGACGGGTAAATAAATCAGGTGAATTTTGTTCCCTAACTTGTCTGACATCAACACCCCACCGATGAGCCCTAAAATGTATGTCTTCCAATGACCTGCTAATTGTTGTGGTATGGGTTCTCCTGAGAGAGTCAAACATGTGTTCTTTTAACCACTTTAGTTTAAGTGTTGATCCCACCAGTGCATTCACTGGGGGAACAACACCTATATAATTTGGACACATTTGTTCACAATCATAATATGTTGGGCCAGTAACTGGTTTACCATCAACGCTTAAACCCAGTTGTAGAACAACATGTTCCAAGGTGATTATGCATTTACCAATAGGAAGATGAAACGTGTGTGACTCGGGTCTTCACTTTTCAACCAAAACAGTCACTAAAGCTTCATCAATTTTAACATGTCCGAGCTTTGCAACATCTGAAAACCTAGCTTGACCCGACAAAGGTTCAATTATGGGAAATGGAGAGGGCATTGCCTGAGCATATGACTGGAATACATTGTTTGTTACATGAAGAAATGAAAATAATAACAACATCATCATTTCTGACTTATAACATAATTAACATCAAATTAAACAATATGTATTACATATTTCTCCAGATCTATGAATGTTTTGTTTCCAAAGAATATGACCAGCTATAGATGCCATTGTTTCGGCTTTGGTGCTAACGTCAAGAAGAACTTAAAGAAGGATATATGAGAACTAGAGAAAGTGAATTTGTGAGTTAGTGTATATGATGACAATACACGAAATGTATTTATAGGAAAAATCTAATAGTAACACATCTCATTTGGTAGGATCTTGTTCGTTCAACGTTCATTGCTTTAATCGGTGATATCTAGGCCGTTGATTTTGTTGATAGAATCTTGGTTGTTGAATGTGCGTTGGTCCAACCAGCAATATCTAGGCCAATGATTTTGTCAGTGAGATATTGGTCGTTCAACGTTCGTTGCTTTAATTGGTGATATCTAGGTCGTTGATTTTGTTAGTGGGATCTTGGTCGTTCAACTTTCGTTACTCCAATCAGTGATATCTAGGTCGTTGATTTTGTCAGTGGAATCTTGGTCATTCAACGTTCATTGCTCTAATTGGTGATATCTAAGCCATTTATTTTGTCAGTAGGATCTTGGTCGTTCAATGTTTGTTGCTCCAATCAGTGATATCTAGGCCGTTGATTTTGTCGGTGAGATCTTGGCTATTCAATATTCGTTGCTCCAATCAGCGATATCTAGGTCGTTGATTTTGTTGATGGCATCTTGGTCGTTCATTTTAAGGTGTATGTGACAAGCCATTAAACATTATAAATATGGTTTGTAGTAAGACAGTCTGATCCATCACCTCAACCAGAAACCTTTTTCATCATCAGTCCATGTGATTGTGTATTATGATGGCGCCATCATAATAACTAAACATGGTTCAACGTTTGTAAGAGGTTCACAAAGGATCGTTCAACTTGTCATTTGATGCCTTAAAGCAAGCTATTGAAGCAAAGCTAGTTTACCAGATGCTCAAGTGGTGAAGGGTATACATTTTTGTTTACCTGTATCATTTGTTGGGGATTGTGGCAAGTACATGGCATGCATGTTGCACAATGAGGAGACTGTAATGACTATGTTTTCCATGTTTGTAGACAACTCCAAGCTCACATGCCTTGACTTGTATATTACCACCGTGGACCCGTCCACACAAACATGTGCACATCCACCACTAATTTATGCTAGGTCTTTTAGTTTTAAGGGTTTGGATGAATACCTCACTCAAACAATGAACCTTGAATCAAATTTTGAAGAAAAATCCCACCAATTTATTTGATTGCTATTTTATTATTAAATGATTTGTAGGACTCATATGTGTTTTTCATTGTTGTGTTTTTGAGTTGTCGTCATCTGTGTTTTAATGTCAAAAGTTTTAAGTATCGATTGAAAGTTTCAAGTATTAGTAAATTTTTCTTCATTTTTCCCAATTTGTTGAATGCATTTAAGAGCCAAATTGATACCTGAAATTTGTGTTAATGGCTTTGTTGGCACAAAAACTAAGGGAATGAAACATTATTTTAACAAAAATAGTTGATATAAATTAAAATATAAGTGCCCTAAGTTGCCCTCATGGATTCAAATGTTCAACTGTTAGTAATTTTTTCTTATTTTTTGGCCACTTGGTTCATGCATTTGAGGGCCGAATAGAAACCTAAAATTTGAATTAATGGTTTTATTGACATAAAAATTATGGAAATGAATCATTATTTCAACCAAAACACTTGATACAAATAAGAATCTAAGTGACAAAAGTTGCCCTCATGGATTGAAATCTTCAAGTTTTAGTAATTTTTTCCTATGTCATGTCACTTGCTTCATGCATTTGAGGGTCAAATCAATACCCGAAAGTTTTCTTACTAGGTTTATTGGCATGAAAACTATGAGAATGAAACATTATTTTAACCAAAACAATTGATACAAATAACAATTTAAGTGCCAAAAGTTGTCCTCGTGGATTGAAATGTTCAACTCTTATCATTTTTTCTTGTTTTTGACCACTTGGTTTATGCATTTTTTTGTCTCACCTATAGGTTCAATTTATTTCATACTCTTATCTACTCATGTAGGGAATCCAATGAATTTTAGTCTTATCTATTCATGCCATGGAATACAATGCTCCAAACCCTAACATTAGGTTGTAAAACCTTAATCCTAACCGCAGACCCTACACTTAAGAGGAGACAGAGCCTCTTTTGTCTAATGTTTATTGTGATCTTTTTCTTCTCTCAATCACAAATCCAGTTTATTTCAAACCCTTATCTACTCATGTAAGGGAATCCAATGTATTTCAGACTCTTATATATTCACATCAGGAAATCCAATTTATTTCGTACCCTTATCTATTCACGTCAAGGAATCCAATTAATTTCAAACCCTAACCCTTACCCTAGGTTGTAAACTATTAACCATAACTATAGACCCTACACTTAAGATGAGACAATGCCTCTTTTGTTTGATGTTTCCTGTGCTCTTATTTTTTCTCAGGCATAGGTCCAGTTTATTTCATACCCTTTATCTAGTCACGTAAGGAAATCCAATGTATTTCAGACCCTTATCTACTCACGTAAGGGAATCCAATGTATTTTAGACCCTTATTTACTCATGTCAGGAAATCTAATTTATTTCAAACCCTTATCTAGTCACGTTTGGGAATCCAATTTATTTTAGACCGTTATCTACTCAAATCAACAAATCCAATGTATTTCAGACACTTATCTACTCACATAAGCAAATCCAATGTATTTCAGACCCTTATCTACTCACGTCAGCGAATCCAATGTATTTCAGACCCTTATCTACTCACTTCAGCGAATTCAATGTATTTCAAACCCTTATCTACTCATGTCAGCGAATCCAATTTATTTTAGACCCTTATTTATTCACACCAGGGAATCCAATGCTCCAAACCTTAACCCTTACCTTGACCCAAGGTAATAATCCCTTAACCCTGACCCCTATATATAGAACTCATATCCACCTTCGTTGAACACATCCACACAACACTTCCTTGCTATTTTACTTTCTTCCATGTGTGCAAACACAAACCTTGTATCACATTTGTTTCTATGTTCTTTATTTATTACACTATGTCTTCCTCATCTGTCAAATGGTTAATGAACTACGATGGTGGAATCATCAAAACAGATGAATGGGATAATTTTCAAAGCCTCAACCCATTGTACTTTGAAACAAGAGGCCTCACACTTGAGGCCTTAAAAACAAAAATCCACCAACGCCTTCATCTTACCCCATTGGACCAAGTATGCAATATTTTATTCCGATACCCAAAAGTAGTGGGGCATAAAATGCTGAAATTTGCAGCAATCCAACTTGTTGAGAACGAAGACATGAAAGGTATGATTTCAGTTATTCGCCAAACTAAGATTCTTCAATATTGTGAATTGTATGCAAACATAGAGTGCAATATAGTTCTCACCCCAAATCCTGAACCAGTACCTTATCAACCACAATATTATCCCCAGTCCCATTATTCACAATTATTAGATGCAACCCAAGACACTTTAGCTTTATCCCAACAAGAACAAAATATATTTGAACAAAACAATCTTTTTTAACCAAACTTCTTTTTGCACCATTTTCACCAATGTTTTTGACTTATAACCATTTGATGCTATTGAGGATCCTACTCACACATACTTCACTACCCCTGCTGTAGAGCCTTCCTCATCAACCCAACAAAACAAGTGTGAGTTCACAACAGAGTCAAGCTTACCTAACGAAGAACTCGGTCCATTTAGTGAGGATGAAGACAAAGTTCTTCACAATCAACCCCAGGAGGAATATGATGTGGAAGAAGCCTGGCCTGTTTCATCAATCACAATCATACCACCATGCTTCATACCACTCCATATGCAAAATTTTGAAGAATCTTATCTTCAAGATTTTGAATACGATCATAACTTGGATCGTGAAGAAGTCCAACATCCAGTGGGGACTCTTTTCGAAGGGATGTGTTTCCTGACAAAACAAGGCATACAAAATGCTTTGTAGCTGTATCATGTAAGCATATGAGCTAACTATAAGACACAACTATCGAACCCAACAAAGCTAGTTGCATTTGTAATGACGATAGTTGTGCTTAGAAGTGCACCCTACGCACCCTAAGACACATCCTTGCCTCTAAGCAGTGGGAAATAAGAAAGCTTTGTGAACCCTACACATGTTCAAATCCTTCAATCTCACAAGATCATGCAAAGTTGTCATATTTGTTGATCAATAAAAGCATCCATAACTTGATCGAAAATGATCCACCAACTTCAGTGCCAACCTTGATAGCACACATCAAAAGCATTGAAGGATACACCACCACGCACCTCAAAGCATGGTTGGCAAAGCAAAAGGCTATTGAAGACATCTACGACAATGGGTAATACCATGACCTATCGAGATTGTTGCAAGCTATGTAGAAATTTCTTCCTGGTGTGGTGGTGGAAAAGGAAACACTGCCAATGCCACCACAATGAGGTCAACCAGTAGAGAGTTTCGTCATGTTCCACTGTCTTTTTTGGAGTTTCAAATTGTGTATCGATAGATTTCAATATTGCAAGCCCATAGTTCAGGTCAATGGAATATGGTTGTATGGTAAGTACATGGGGATGCTCCTTATCCAGTTGCACAAGATGGAAACAATAAAATCCTTCCAATAGCCTTTGTTGTTGTTGAGAGTGAATCAACGAGAGCATGGTTGTTCTTCCTCCAAAATAAAAAAGGCGTGTCACCCCACAACATAGTTTGTGTTTGATTTCAGACGGGCATAAGTAAATCAAAAGTGCCTACTCAAGACGTGATAGTGGATGGATGACACATGATTCTATGCATGTGTTCTATATTCGACACATTGCACAAAGTTACATGAGGAGGTACAAGAACAACCCTATCAAAAAATTAATTATCAATATAGGTGAGTGTTATACTTCTTTCTCTTCATATTAAATGTCACTTCATTTTATATTATTCACAATAATGAAATTGTATGTTTATAACTACTCAGCATATGCAAATATGAAACATGCGTTCAATTACTACTACAACATGCTAAGGGAGGAAGCAAATGTTGATCGAACAATTAATTGGCTCCGTGAGATTCCGTAAGAAAAATGGACTCCCGCATAGGATGATGGCTGATGATGGGGGCACATGACCACCAATCTTGTTGAGTCGATTAATTATGTACTGTAGAAATCAAGAAATTTGCCAATAGGTGAGCTAGTAAAATCCACATATGTAAGATGTAATGCATTTTTCACAAAAGAAGGAGAGAAGTCGCAACAATGCTTGCTTCTGGCCAAGTTTATACGAAAGTACTAAACAAGGCCATCGAAGACGCACTTAGAAAGGCAAACACTCACAATGTTCTTCAGCTCGATCGACACAACACAAGGTTCTTGGTCCAAGAGACAATAAACCTAAGAGAGGTTTGATTCACTAGAGATTTCACAGTAAGATTGGATGAAAGGTGATGTGACTGTAACAAATTCCAGAAGTTGCCCATGCCTTGTTATAATGTTATTGCTACTTGTAATCATGTTCATCATGAGTATAGAAACTGCACACATCTCGTGTGTATGTTGGAAAGTGTCTCCAACGTATACAGAGGATTGTTTGGAGAATTGTGCAACAAAATCTATTGGTCACTGTGTCACGAGCCAATGATCTCCCCCGACCCATAAAGGAAAAGAAGTACTAAGGTTCATCCTGTCTCCACACCAAAATGAATATCCGAGAATCGGGTCAACCAAAATGATGTTTCGTCTGTCGCATCTCAGGTCATTCAAAGAAAAATTGACCTCATTGTGTAGGCTCAAGCCAACAACGTTGAATGTGCAATATTGTTTGTATTTGTAAAATTTTGTTGTATTAATTCAAATTTATATATTTTGTTTTGTTGGTAATTTTAAAATATTTTGTATGTCATGGTTACAATTGTTTTTTTTTAATTTCAAATATGCTTTTTAATAATCAAATAAAATGAAAATACAAGGGAATAAAAACACTCATGTGGTAATTTTGACTTGCAATTGTTGTTGTAGGAGGTATTGTTACGTGCTTTATAGGGGGAAAAAGCCAACCTACTATTACCAACCTTTAATTCCAATGAAACTAGCTAATGCTTATGGACTTATGTGCGAATAACAAAATCTTGAAACATTGCACCTGTCCAGTCCCATCACACATGCTAGCATGTGCGTGCAAACTTGTATTAGTGAACCTGCTAGTGTCTCCTGCATTGATTGAACACACCTCCCAACCTTTGCAAACCGAAGGATTCCCGGGCAAATTGAGCCAAAAAAAAAACTTATGGAAAATTCACTTCAATTTATATTTAAATAAATAAATGATATTTTCATTTTATAATCAATAATTAAAATTGCTATATAAATTTAAAGATGAACAAAAACAACTGATTTAAAAGAGATAAGCATACATTAAAATTATGAATATGCAAAAAAATACATTAAAAAGTTATATTAACTATTATAGATTTTATTTTTAAGTTTCATTTAATCTATTTAAAAGTTTAATTTGGTCTTTTAATCTGTTTACATATCTATTTTATATTAAAAAATTTATATAAGTCTAATTTTTCTTTATATTGGACAATAGATTCATAAATAATTAAGAAAAAATCTATGTTAAATAAGCTATAATCTATAAAAAAAATCAAAATTACCATTATTCAAAACATGATAAAGATGAAAATACATAAGAATAAAAAAAATAATGTAGTAAAAGTATCATCTTAAAAAAATTAACAACACTTTTTCTTACATCAACTTTATTTAATTTTAAATAACAAATAAAATAAAAAATAATACAAAGTGTTCTCAAATTAAAAATTATTTTCAATTTAAATATAAATATAATTAATTAAAAATTAAAAATTTAAAAAAAATTACAAAAATAATTAAATTTTAAAAAAATAACAAAAAAACCACGTTATAAACTTGACTCCTAGTTCCTGGGAAACCAAATTCATAACGTTGGTTAGAAGAAGAAAAATAAAGACATGTTATGACATTGGTTCCGCAAGTAACGATTTCATCACGTGGTGTTGTAAAAAAAATAAAATCTTAATTTAGAATCGGTTCCTAAACAAAAATGAAACTAACTTTTAAACTAAGGCAAAAAAAAAAAAAAATAACACTGTCCTAACAACCGATTTCTTAATGTTATCAAATTTATATTATTCACGTAAATATTTCCTCTTTCTATTATTTGTGTATATATTTTATTTTTTATATTATTTTTGTGATGTTTTTCTATCCTATGTCACACCAAGTTAACTCAATTAAAGTGATAAACTAATTAAATGATCAATTTAATAAAAGAAACACTTTAATTTAAAAGACAAAAAATAAAATAAAAATTACAACAAAAATAATTTTTTTAAACTTAGATAACTAAATCAAAACGAAAAATAAATAAAATGATGGACTAAAAGATAAATTGTATTAATAGGTATTTTTTTATAATAATAAAAAAACAAAACAAGAAAGAATGCTAAGGCATCACAATAGGAGAAACAATTTCAATTAAGTTGACACTCTAACTCATATCAACAAGGAGACACAAGATGTCATTGATAGAAAATTCGTCCCATTTACGACGTTTCAAATCTGCTTTATTTATTATTTAAACCAAGACTTTTATTCTATGAAAATTTAACATGTGAATTTTTTTCTTCCGTTCGAGTATATAATTTAGTTGAAATTGGTTAATGATAAACAAGAAATTCACATGACACAGATAAATTAGATGTGAATTCTTTTTAGAGATAAATCAATAAAAATCCGATGATTAAAGATATTTTCATTTTAAAATGAATTAACACTATTTAATTAAAAGATCGTTGGTTGGTGGTGGCAAGCCAACACTTAGGTCAGTCATACACACATGTATGTAGTCAACAACACCCACCTCCCTATTCCTGAAAGCACTTATCTTCTTCGGCTTCTTCAATGCCATTCATCAACATTCAACACTGCTGTCGGGGCATAGACACGGTTTTGTTTTGTTTTGTTTCTTATTTGCATCCAATAATCCAAACCCAACGTTTTTAACACAGTAATAGCCATTAGTTCAGCTCTTATATATATTACGCTATAGCCTACAGAGTACAGAGTTCATATACTCAAATATACACCAGGAGATGATGGAGTCAACGACCCACAAGTACCCCTTCGTCAAAAACCAAGTCTTTTTCTACTTCTGCTTCTGTTTCTTTCTATGCTCTCTCTTAGTCTCAGAGTCTTCACCATCTGCTTCAAAACCAACTCCTTCATTCCCCAAAGAAGCCCTCCCCACTAAGCATGGTTACCTTCCAATCAGTCCTACTTCCACTTCTTCCATTTTCTATGCCTTCTATGAAGCACAGAACTCAACTTTACCACTCTCCCAAACCCCACTTCTCATTTGGCTCCAAGGTGGCCCTGGCTGCTCCTCCATGATTGGAAACTTGTACGAACTCGGACCGTGGCGCGTCACCGAATCGCTCACCCTTCAACGCAACCCTGGTGCTTGGAATAGAGTCTTTGGCCTTCTTTTTCTTGATAGTCCCATTGGAACTGGCTTTAGTGTGGCCTCAACCACACAAGAAATTCCAACGGATCAAATCGGCGTTGCAAAGCATCTTTTTGCTGCTATAACCAGGTTTGTTCAACTTGACCCTCTTTTCAAGCATCGCCCTGTTTATATTACTGGTGAAAGCTATGCTGGCAAATATGTGCCTGCTATTGGGTACTACATATTGGAGAAAAATGCAAACTTGAATATTTCTGAAAGAGTGAATTTGGCTGGTGTGGCTATTGGGGATGGGTTAACCGACCCCGAAATTCAAGTGGTTAGTCATGCTGTGAATGCTTTTTATGTTGGATTGATCAATGAGAGGCAAAGGGATGGGTTGGAGAAAGCTCAATTGGAAGCAGTTAGATTAGCCCAGATGGAGAATTGGAGTAAAGCAACTGATGCCAGAAACAAAGTGTTGAATATGTTGCAAAACATGACAGGGTTGGCTACTTTGTATGACTACACAAGGAAGGCTCCTTATGAGGATGATTTGGTTGAGCAATTCTTGAACATTGCAGAGGTGAAGAAGGCCTTGGGGGTGAATGAATCGTTTGTGTACGAGTTATGCAGTGATGTTGTTGGGGATGTATTACATGCTGATGTTATGAAAAGTGTTAAATATATGGTGGAATACTTGTTGGGTAGGAGCAGGGTTTTGTTATATCAAGGTCAGCATGATTTGAGGGATGGTGTGGTTCAAACAGAGGTTTGGGTGAAGACAATGAAATGGGAAGGGATTGTAGATTTTCTGAATGCTGAAAGGAAGATATGGAAGGTTAATGGAGAGCTTGCCGGGTATGTTCAGAATTGGAAGTCTCTTACCAATGTTGTGGTTTTGGGGGCTGGCCATCTTTTGCCTACTGATCAGCCTGTTAATTCTCAAGCAATGATAGAAGATTGGGTTTTGGAAAAGGGTTTGTTTAAAAGCGTGTAGCAAAAAAATGTTTCAAGAAATTTCACTTCGTTGTATTTGTAGTGAAACTAGCGACATTAAACTGTGAGTGAGAGTGAGATTATTAATCGATGAGGTTTAAGAATCTTATTGCAAGAACTATTTTTCTGAGTTATTAAGTTATCTGTCATAGTCCAAAGATGAATGTTGAATGGCTTAGCAGGTTTAGTATTTTTTTTTTTTTTCTATAATTCTATGTGATGATTAGTGCACGACTTAGCTATGGAGTGTTTCCAATTTTATATCAGGACTAAAATTACTTCTAAAAGCAAAAATAGTTTTAAATGTCACCAGACAATGCTAAAACAAACTCCTTAGCCTTACTTCATTTAACAAAGCAATCTTTCAAAAGTGGATGTCCATTTGGGGTGGGTATAATCTAAAGTTGAGGGCTTATCACAAATGATCAAAACAGTGAGGAGCTCTAACCAAGCCAGTGTGATTTAATTAGGAAATTTCATTAGACATATGACTTAAGAGCAACGCGCTGACTTCTTCCAGCTTCTAGGACCTACTAAATATAACATAACAATCTTTGGGCTTTGGTAATCAATTAAAAAAAAAAAAAAAGAAACTCCTCTAATATACTATTTCAAAAGTTTTAATTCATTAATCAACTGTACAAAGGAGACGTACAGGATTTGGTTTACATTTAGCATTTTTTAAACTCTGCTTTCACTATACTTAAAATTCAATAACTTTACAATAAAAAAACTAATGTTTCCAGAAGTTATTTGGACTCTTCTACGTACCAGCTTGCTGATGGTGAGGCATGAGATGAGATCCTCTTGTTGATGGTTCACTTCAGATTTCTTTGTATCCAAATCCAACAGTTTTCTCCCATATTCAGCTTTGACACTTGTATCCCATTCATAGATGGAGTCACCCCACGCATCCCTCTTCATCAAATTCAGGACACCAATCTTCTTCTTCTTCTTTCTAATCACTCTTTCAGTCTCAGCTTCTTCAAAATCAACTCATCTATTCCCCAAAGAAGCTCTTCCCAACAAGTATGGTTACCTTCCAATCAGCACCACTTCCACTTCTTCCATTTTCTATGCTTTCTATGAAGCCCAGAATTCCACTTTACCTCTCTTCCAGACCCCACTTCTCATTTGGCTCCAAGGTGGCCCTGGTTGCTCGTCAATGCTTGGCAACTTGTATGAACTTGGACCGTGGCGTGTCACCGAATCACTCACCCTACAGTCCAAGTGTCCAACCCTGGTGCTTGGAATAGAATTTTTGGACTTCTTTTCCTTGAGTGTGGCCTCAACCCCAGAAGAGATCCCAAAAGATCAAAACACTATTGCAAAGCACCTTTTTGCTGCTATAACCAGGTTTGTTCAACTTGATCCTGTTTTCAAGCATTGCCCTATTTATATTACTGGTGAAAGCTATGCTGGAAAGTATGTGCCTGCAATAGAGTATTACATATTGAAGAAAAATGCACAGTTGGACGTTTCTGAAAGAGTGAATTTGGCTGGTGTGGCTATTGGGGATGGTTTAACTGACCCTGAAACTCAAGTGGCTACTCATGCAGTGAATGCTTATTATGTTGGATTGATCAATGAGAGGCAAAATGATGGGTTGGAGAATTGGAGTAAAGCAACTGATGCCAGAAACAAAGTGTTGCATATGTTGCAAAACATGACAGGGTTGGCTACTTTGTATGACTACACAAGGAAGGCTCCTTATGAGGATGATTTGGTTGAGCAATTCTTGAAAATTGCAGAGGTGAATAAGGCCTTGGGGGTAAATGAATCGTTTGTGTACGAGTTATGCAGTGATTTTGTTGGGGCTGCATTGCATGCTGGTGTGATGAAGAGTGTCAAATATATGGTGGAATACTTGGTGAATAGGAGCAGGGTTTTGTTATATCAAGGTCAGCATGATTTGAGGGATGGTGTGGTTCAAACAGAGGTTTGGGTGAAGACAATGAAATGGGAAGGGATTGCGGAGTTTCTGATTGCTAAGAGAAAGATATGGAAGGTTAATGGAGAAGTTGCTGGGTATGTACAAAATTGGAAGTCTCTTACCAATGTTTAAAAGTGTGCAGAATGAAAATGTATCCAAAGTGTCTATATGTGTTATGTAACTATTGAGATTCATCATCAATTGTATAAATATGTCATGGTTCCAGTTCTGCTCTGAATGAATAAAAAAACAAAAAAAGATTTGTTAAGTAATTTGTAAGTCTTGTAAGTAGGTTTAATTTTTTTCATTTGACAACTTTGAATTCATTATTTATGACAATCAATATTTTGTTGTGGAAATACCTTGCTAAAATTATAAGGAAAGATCACAGCAGCTTTCTCTTTACAGCTACAAATTCAATGATGTATTTAAGTTGGGAATCGATGAGAGATTATACGGTGAAAAGGGGGCTATTGTTGCATATTTATAGGAATACAAAATTTTGTTGCATTATTAGGTCTATATACTCATAGAAAACTAATATAGTAAATTAGATGTGGCGAGCAAAATTCATAATCTCAATTTGTTCAAAATTACCATACTTAGAAGTTGTCATAAAGGGAACACTTGGTTTTGCATCCCGTTTTTCCTTTTAGATTGTCCATGTCAAACTATAATTATTGGCGGTTATTCCATATTCAAAGGTGTGCAAGTAGTGTTAGAAGTATTGTTGATAGTGGGTCGTCCCACTATGGAAGTAGTATTAGAAGTATTGTTTATAGTGGGCCGTCCCACTACTATGACAATAGCATGTCTGTTTTTAACTCTCAATTATCCATTATACCTTTTTTTTAAGCACATTTTTTTTACTTTCTGAAAATGTATTTCTTGAATTATATTTACATATTCTAGTAATGTATCTCTAAAAGTATGATTCATACATGATTCTAGAAATAGACTTCCAGAATTGATATATATTTTTCAATGAATAATCACTTGAGAATTAAGATGATAGACGAAAATTAAAAAAAATGATAAATGTTTATCTTATACTCATGTTTGTTAGTCATATTTTCATCTTATCAATAGTATTTTTTAAATCTTATCTAAAATCTTATTTTCATCTTAACTTTATTATTCTTTAAACACTAATTTTAAACTATATTCACCATATATTCCCTATATAATACTGCATTTTCATCATTATTATACAATATTTTATGTTTTCCTTCATGTGACATCACATTTCAAGGTATGTTCACCACTAACTTCATATATTATACACCTTAATTACAAAGCAAATCTTTTGACGATAGTTTCTTTCCTTTAAGTGTGTTCATTCATTTTCTAATCCAAGTCTATGCCAACACGATTCAGTGTCACATGAAGTTAGTGATGAAGGTATCTTGAAACACAATGCCACAAGAAAGAAAACATGAAATATTGTATAATAATAATGAAAACACAGTATTATGTAATAAATATATGGTGAAAATAGTTTAAAATTAAGGTTTAAAGAATAATAATAAAGATAAGATGAACATAAGATTTTAGATAGGATTTAAAGAACACTAATTATAAGATAAAAATAAGATTAACAAACACGGATATAAGATAAGTATTTTTTTTTTATTTCTCGTCGACCATCTTAATTCTTAAGTGATATTTTATTGAAAAATATATACCTATATCAGAAGTATATCTTTAGAACTATGAATCATAGTTTCATAGATACATTTCTGAAATATGTATATGTAATTCAAGAAATACATTTATGGAAAGTGGTGTACATAGAAAAATAGAGGTATAAATAACAAGATCATATATTTAGTTGTGCTGGGCTTTAATTTCAGTCTCCCTAAAGTTTTAGCTGGGTATATTAAGATTATGAATGAATTGTTGAGTTTTTTTCTTAGTAGTTGTAGTGTATTCTCTGCTGTGCTTACCCTAATTGAGCTAGTAGCTCTCTATCAATTCTGACTGATTTTTTCTTTTTTCTTTTTTTATATTCTGGAAGGTAAATTCCAAGGTGAACCACCAACCGTGCACAACTTTTTTTTTAGTAGTCAAAATTCAGTTTTATCCTCACTTTTTACCATTAGATATAAAATAAAATAATAGGACGGTGTAGATTAGAAAAAACTAAATGAATATTTGATTGATTTAAAAATATATATTAAAATGAAATTATATTGTGATGGACCATTTTAACCCTCCATTAAAAACACAAGTAGTGGTGCCTGGTGTGGAGGTGTTTGAGCCCGTGCTTGATATTGAGGATAATAAAGTAATGAGAATTGGATTCTATCGTACTTTCCGTCGTGTTCGTTTTGAAGGTTGAAGAGAAAGGTTTGCAGAACAAATATTGTGCCCCGGATAGAACAACTTAACATCCTCATCTGTGCCAACGAACCATAAATCTCTCCAACAGCACCGTCCACACCTTCCTTTCATCATTTCAAGCTAAAACATAACTTTCACGGTCTAACAAAAACTCATGAAATTATTATTTAAATTTTTTATATTTTAGCAACATCAACTTTTTATTTTATTGTTTTAATCGGTAACCATTTTATTCAAAAACCTGATATTATTATTTTCAGCTACAATAACCATTTTACAACTTCCCCACCCGTGAACCATTTGTAACATGTCTCCACCCTAGAATTTACCTTACTTTTTTAACTTCTTGTGCGATAATAATGTGACAAATTAATAAAATGTTATGTTTTTTCTTAGTATATTCTTAGTGATAATAGTTATTAAAATTAGACATAAAAAAAGTTAGATAATCAATAAATAAAAAAGATAATTTAGGTAATAAAACTTAAATTGATTATTTTATAAATATAAAAATAATTAAGTCAAAATTTAAATTATTAATTTAGTCATTTTTTAAATTCATTTTCTTAATGAAAATGACCAATTTAAGAAATAAGTTGACCAATTTCATATTATCATTAATCAATCTCATTGAAATTGAGCAAGTCCATATTGTCACTAAACCAATCTCACAATTATATTGACCAATGCAAGAAGTAGATTGATCATCCCTTATTTTGTTAACTTGGTTTATGTGGAATATTATATGCAAATGTATCTACTTAAGATTAAGATTTTGGCTAAATTGCAAATTGAGTCTTTAAGTTGGAAAATGTGTATATCCTCCTATCACAACTTAAGGACAGATCATGTTCCTTCTAGCCATTGCTCAACACAAAATTGTACGGAACCCAATCATAACTTTAAAATATATGTCATTTTATATCTGCATTTCAATAAAGGAATAGACTAAGCCTAAGAGACGTCTGATAAGAGAAATTTTTTTAATTTCCTGAGAATTTTAAGTTAAAAATTATTAGTTTTTCATGTTTAGTATCCATTTTAAAAAATTAACATTCTTAAAAAAAAATATTTTTTGGAAATATTTATTAAACAATTTCCCACAAAAACCATGAAAATAAGTTTAATTTTTATTTACTACAATAAAAATATCATGTTATCCTTATTACATTAAGGAACATGGTAAATATTACTTAACTATTTGATTTTTCAAAAACTTATGTAAATATTCTTAACCATCCACCAATCAAATTTTACTCATTCTTAAAAAACATAATTCTCAAGATTCATGAATCCCAAACATAAAAAGGATTTTCCCCTACCAAACACCTCCTGAAAGTTATCTAAACAAAGACTAGGCTTAAAGAGTAATATTATATACTCCTTCAAATCTTCATACTTTATGATTTAAGAAGAAAACATTAAATAAAAAGAAAAGTACTAAAATTAAATACACATAATTAATGTTATACAAATTTTAAAAGCTTTTTCCATAAGAAAGAAAATAAACTTTAAAAGCTTTCAATACTTTCTAAATACTTCTCTTTTTTCCTCTCCCTCCTCTTTTCAGATGAGAAAAAAATATTTTAATATAAGATTTACATCCAAATTTGTCCTCCACTTTTTTATATTCCAAATGAGAAAAAAAGTGTTTTTCTTTTCCCTATCTTCCTTTCTTTTGTTTTTAACGCAACCAACTAATAATATGTTAGTGACTTGCGTGAACATCTACCAAACATAAAAAAAACACATCCAAGACATAATAGGAATTACATGAACAATAAAACACATCAATGTTAATATTTGTATTGAAAAGAATCACCAACCAGTCAATGAACCTAAATTCTGCCCCCTCGGACATCTAGCCACTTGCAAAAGAACTCAAAATAACATAACTGATGTTTGAGTCCGCAAATGTACATAGCCACATCTATATTACATTAGTAAACAACAAATTGCGAAATATATAAATAACAAATCTTTAAAAAAAAAAAAATTATAAGAAACCACCATAGACTATCTATGAACAAATTAGAGTCCAATTTAATTCACACTGGTCTTGTTCCTGCGGGCTTCAGGTACATGTCTGAGGTATTCAAAAACTAGTAATTAACTTGGTCGGAAGGGTTTGAACACGAAGATGAAGAAGATTCCCACACTGAACAAGCAACCACCTGCGCCCATTGCTTCAAACGAGTCTTCTTCGCAGCCAAATCATCCCCTTCACAATAACCACGTTCACTCAAAATTCAATCAAATTGACAACAGCCATCATAAAACAAACCTAATAATTTAATCATATTATCAAATGTTTACCATATCTTTTCTGAGAAAAGTAGTAGAATAAGAACTAAGAAGACATATCCAATTCTACAGTATAATGCTAAGGCTCTCTCAGCAAATATTACTCAAAAGATTACTATAACCACATGCTCTCAAAATCTAATCAAATTAACAACACCAAACTTAAAATAAAACTTATAAATTTAATCATAGAATCAAATTTGTACAATTTCTTTTTTTCCTGAGAAAGAGGTCATATGGAAAAAACCCCTAATTCTACCTGGCAGAACCCTAACGAAATACTTAAAAGACTACACTATACAACCAAAGACTCAGATAATTGAACATAATAATATGTTAGTTATTGTAAATTCTCGGATACTTATCACTATACTTTTACAAATAAAAAAGAGAGACTAATGTAAAAGTTTAATATGTAAGCAATTTTATTCCATTGCAACTACTTTAACTAGTCTCTATGCTAAGGAATTTTCTGAAGAGGATTGCCTGTTCAATGCAATTCTAGCGACGATTGAACCGCGTCCATCAAAAAGATGAGACAGTTAACTCCGGATCCTTAACCACTTAAGCCACAACTGACTCGACTTAAAATTATAATTGTGATCACAGTATAATTGAATTAACAACAAGAAGAGTTAAAATTCAAATTTATGAATTTGTGAAAGAGGAATTACCAGGATTGAATATAGTGGTGGGGCTAGCAATGTCGCTGTCAGAGACAAGGGAAGACGAAGAGGATGACCTAGACAAGCTGTGGTGGTTGTACTGTTTGTTAACGGCATGGTACAACTCCAAAGCGGGGATTGTGTTCGATAGTTTCGGGTCGATTTCGGGCGAATCGAACCCGAACCCGAGCTCGAAGCACGCCTTTAGTTCGTCCAAGTCGTCCTCCGAGAGGCTCTTGCTCAGCCGGTTGCAGCGGTGGTGGTTTTCGCCGCTGATGTGGTAGATGTTGTCCTTCCGACGCTGCCAGGCCTCGTCGCGGAGCGTGTCCGGCGACCACGACTGCTGCTTGTAGAGCGGCCGCGGCGGCGGCGGCGGCGGGGCGTGGGGGCGACGTGACATGTGGAGTTTCTTTGGAGCACCGCTGATTGGTTTGGTTTCTTAGTTGTGTTTGTGAAATTGTGATTGCTGTCAATAAGTGTGTGTGGTGATGGTTAGGTAATTACAGTTGGCGGCGTTAGTTTTATTTTATTTTATTTAAAATATTTGATTCGTTTTTATTTTATTATCAGGGTTTAATTATTCTTTTGTCCCGGTAAGTAATAACTTTTTATTTTAAATTTTAAAATTTAAAATATCTTGTTTTAATTCTTATAATTTAAAATTATCTAAAGAATTTGAATTTAACAACGTTATTAAACAAATTTAATTAATAAGAATTAAAAATTAAAAATTACAATTATAAAAACTAAAATAAAATATTTTAAACTATAAAAATAAAAATAAAAGTTATTGCAATTATTAGAAAACAAAAAAATTATTAAACTTATTATCAAATTTCAAATGTATGTATTGAGAGATCTACCTCAGTTATATTATAAATTGCTAGTACTTGTTATTTATTCTTACTTATAAAAAAAAAAATGAAGTATAGATGACCCTTAATATAGAAGAATTGGTAGGGACTAGGGAGTTATTAGTCTTGATTTGTAGACTCGGGTACTTGGAATTTCGTATTCAAATATTTAAGATACAATGACATTCAAATTTGGTGAAAGTGATTTTATTCGGATTGAATTACTTGAATTTAGCCTTTAGTTGTTCAAATCCGGGGCAATTTAAAAAGAAAATTACAGTTATTCATTGCCGTGTTTAGAACAAAAGAGAACTCGATTATGCCAAATAATCTGTTCTGTAAAGGAAAATATTTTATATTTTATATTTTTAATCAACACACAGTCTGTACTCTATATAGATCTAAGATATTTTGATAAGTGAACTGTGAACCAACTCAATTATCACCGTATTTAGATAACAAATAGGATGTGATAGTTGACGTACGGTTAAGATGGCGATATATAAAACAAAATGGGAATACTGATAAGTTTATTTGTTTAAATTTAAACACACCAAAAATAATAATAGAAAATTAGAAGATGTATTGGATTAAAATTTTTAAAAATTATTTTAGTATAAATTTTTTATAAATTTTAAAAGATTATTTAAGAATTTTATGATTTATTAGATTTAGAAAAAAAATTAAATTAATATTTTAAAATTTTAAAAGAATTTCAGTATAATTCCTCTTGTAAAATCTTCCTTACAATTCCCCAAATTACTTAATTTTTCAGTTAAATTCTATTATTTGATAGTACTGAACATACAAAAAATTTACCCGTTGGTTCAATTGCAAATTGATTAAAACAAAATTTTTTGCTAAAAAGTTATGAAGTATTGTACATGATTTTTTTTTTCAGCTAATAACAACGACAAATTTTATTAAAACAGGCGAGTATAAGAAATTCCCATAGGATACACAAAAGATGAGCAAACACTGTCACAGAGCACACTCCTAGGCCTGCTCATTGTCGCCTGTGTATAGGGGTGCTCGCGGGTCGGTTCGGATCGGTTTTGGCTAAATTTAGGACCCAATTCAATTAAATTTGATTGGTTCGATTCGGTTCGATTTTCAGAAGAAAAAAAAAATTGAAACCCAATCCAACCCAACCTGTTCATGAACAGTTCGGTTCGGTTCGGTTCGGATCACCGGATTACCCATGTATCAACTCTTAGTTAGGTGCTCACATAAGAATTCGAATTAATTTAAATTGATAGGAATAATTTAGATTGAGTCATTTATATATTTGAATTAAAATCGAATTAAATTGATCAAAATCATTTATATACAAGTTGACTTACAAGTTTAAATTTATAAATCTGATTAAAATCGATCTAAAATTTTAGAGTTTTTTAGTTTGACTTTAAATAATGTTAATATTGAGACCCAAAATATTACAACAGTAGGAATTGGAAATGTTTTAATCTTTTTTTATATTTATTTTTCTATCATATTTATAGTAAATTACATTGAAGAATATTTTATTTTAATTTATATTAGTTTATTTTAGAATATTATATTGATGATATTAAATAAATTAATTTAAATATTTTCAAACATTTAATAATATTGTGTGAATTATATTAAATATTTGGATGAATCATAATATAAAATAATAGTTCTAAAAAAAATATCAAATTTGTTACGGATAAATAATGTTTTATTTAATGTTATATTCTTCCCCACGAAATAACCACCCCAGAGATAGGGAATGCGGTTAGTATCTGCCAGTTACCACGATCTCCGTGAATCAAGGAAAGAGGTTTTGAGTTCAACCGTTTGGACTAAGATAATGAGGCCTCAAGTACCGTTACCAACGTTCAGGTATTATATTATAAATACTGCTTCATTCATGGTGAAAGGTACACAATTCTGACTCTCTCTTTTCCTTCTACACAAGCACACACCGCACCCCCCAACGTGTCGTGTTTACTGTGCTGTGATCTTCTTCCTTGAGTTGTTTCATATTCTTAAGCTTCTTAAGAGAGAGAGAGTTTGATCCAACATAAAATCATCCAACATTACTTGTTGGACATTTCTGTTCTCACTCAGCAGCCTCTTGGGCTTCTGCTCGGGATGCCTCCGCCTCCTTGGCTGAAGTAGCAGCATTTTCCCGAGCAAGATCCAGCTCGTGTTGGAGCTGTCGGACCTCATTCTCAGACGCCTCAAAGATCAACGGCCCCCTTGCAAGCCTTTTTATTCAAAGCCACCAAACTCCCAAGCAAGGAGGCCGTCTTGTGGCAAGCCAGCTCCAGGGCACCCAAATCTTCTCTGTCGGCATTGCCGAAGGGAACCAAGTTGGAATATTTTTTAGGTGCCCGGAGGACATGAAAAAGCTCCCGAGTCACACCTTGGTCCCAGAGAGTTCGGGGGGACAGTTGAAGGTGCTCCTCGGAAGGCCCGGGCGTCGGTGCAGCGTCAGCAACGACCGGGGCATCCACTATGACATCGGCCATGGGCTCATTGGGGATGTCGGTGGGTACTTCGGCCACAGGAGAAGACGGAAGAGAGGCCGAAGGAGGCGGAAGAGGAGCCGAAGGAGGAGATGGTGGAGAGAATGAAGGAGCCTGAGTAATCGGCTCGGCTGGCACAGGAGACGACCTAGACCCGTCGGCCACCCTCTGACTCTTGTCCTCAACCCGCTTTCGTTTTCTTTGACGAAGCTTCAAGGCTTCGAGATGAGCCGGCCGGGGAACAGGGTTAGTGTTCATCTCGGTCGCTGCACGGCAACAAGAAAGTAAAAATCAGAACCAGTATTAAGTATTGGCAATAGCAATTATCAGAAGCAATTCAAACTAACCACACTGAATATAATATGCTATGGGAGCCAAGTTGTTCGAGGCTTTGTACGCTAATATGTTAGCCGCGGAAGACGCATCCGAATCCGACAACCGGGCTCGTCGGTTCGATAAGCAGCAGAAGGAAGATCATGGTGGGTGGAAGTCCAATATAAAGGAAACTTCCATGGCCTCGAGGAAGACTCAGGCCTAGCAAAAAATGGGTGTTGACCGGGTTCGGCAACAACCTTAAAGAATTTGTCTTTAAAACCTTTAAAAGACTCAGCAAAAAGGGAAAAAAGCCGACGATCACATTGACGGTCTTTACGACCCCGGAAAGAGGTCCACCCTTTCCGGTCGGCGGGTTCTTTGCCTGATCGGTTTGTTTGGACTGAGAAAAAATAAAAGAATAAGGAAAAAGTGCAGGGAACCTCTAGTTTCTGACAAAGAATTTCGAAGGCTTGCATAGAAGCCCAGCCATTCGGATGAATCTGGGAAGGAGCGACTTGCAGGTGCTCTAACACCTGCATTTGAAAGTCGGTAAAGGGAAGGCGGACTCCCAACCGAGTAATTATGTCTTTGTAAAACAAAAAGAAGTCAGGGTCATTGCCCTCTCGGGTAGAGCATACAGGCTCACCCGGACGGGGAAGACAAACATGGAAACCTTCTTGATCCTCAAGGGGGAGGGACGCAAGGTCCTCGGAACTCATCGTCAAGGCGTATTGTAACACCTCATGAGCAACCCAGGGGAACCTACCTGTCAGTGCAGGGGAGAGAGTTTGGGAAGGAGACCCGGTTGTGGATTCGTCAACGGTTCTGGCGACGGTTGGATCCATGGCTACCTATAACAATAGAAAAGAAAACAATCAGTCAAGTACCTGGAAGAAGAACCGTCAATGGACTAGGTTGAGAAGAGGCCGAAGTCGGCTTGACAGATTCTTCAACAGCAGCCGGCACCCCGGCATTGAAACCTGACTGGAGTGGTGGAGTAGGGATTTCGGTGGGGACAGGTTTGGGGACCCAGATAGGATTATGACGACAACGGTCCAACAGGTCCTCGGCCTGCCTATTAAGATCCCTACTTGCTAAGTACATAAACTCTTCAATATATTTCGAACAATGTTCGTATTGAACTTCAAAACTTGGCTCGGCTAAGGGGTAGGTTTCAGAATCATCTGAAGAGGCATTACTAGAAGGGACAGAGTCCTTAGGGGATGCCCTAGATTCAGCAGCCCTAGATTGAGAAGCAAGGATTGCTGCTCTTTGACGCGAGGAAGTCCCCAAATTAGAAGGCCCTAACTTAGGAGGATTGGGATGTTTGGGACCTAATCTGGAAGGGACAGGAGGTTTTGGAGTAGGGGCTTTGGAATTGCTTGGACCTGAAGGGGTACGAAGCAGGGATTTCCTTTTTTCTTCCTCAGGAAGGGGCAGACCATAAAGCCAGAAGGCAGCACGGGGGGAACAAGAATCACGAATTTCCTTTTCTTCCTCAGGGGTATATTTCATGATGAAGAAGAAGGAAGGCACAAAAAACTGAGGAATGTAAAGGGCAAAAATGGGCAGAAGAGGTTGATATTTAGGGTTCGTACAAGAGAAGAGAAGATGTAAACAATTATAATTATGAAACCCTTGGAAAAAGAGGATGAATCGAAATATAGCTGCTACACCAAAACTAGGACAGCAAGAGAAAGAAGATAGTGAATAGTAAGATACCTGGATAGGGAGAGGATGACAATGAGAGCAGTAATGGCGAAGAACAGATAACTCCAAAAAAGCGTTGGGAGAAGCAAGGAAGCAGAGATGCGACGAATGCAAGAAGGGCACAAAGATGAAAATGCAGAAGAGGTGAAGGGCAATGTGAAGCAAAAGTGTTTTAATGAAACGAAACGGAAAGGGCGCATTAAACAAGAAGTGTAACCGCCAGAATTCAAAAATTATAGATAATAACTGCTGGTCATAGAAAAACGCAGAAGGGACAGAAATGTCATTAGCACACAAAGGAAATGATTGAGGCGTGCAAGGGAAGAACAAAAACTGATCAGACGGGACACGTGGCAGTTAAAGGGAAGAGGACGTTCCATTCCCCTATGATCATAGGCATTCCACTTTTCCATGCTTGTAGTTGTCCAGGCGGCTGTGAAAAGACGAGTAGGTCGACATTGGAATCGACAAAGAGTAATTGGCAGACTTGATCAGATGATGTGCCATATTTACAAGGGGTAGGTACAAAGTACACCTCGGTATGAATGGTGATCATCTCGGCTTGGATATCAATCATCTCGGTTTGGATGAATGTCACTTCGGCTCGGGTAATGAGTATATCGGCTCGGACGATGATCATGTCGGTTCGGACATCGAACCAAGACCTGCTTAGGTATTACCTAAAAAGCATAGTCGGCTTCATTATTGATACATCCCGGCCATCCAGAATACTAGAAGACCGGGCTGAGGGGCATCTGTTACGGATAAATAATGTTTTATTTAATGTTATATTCTTCCCCACGAAATAACCACCCCAGAGATAGGGAATGCGGTTAGTATCTGCCAGTTACCACAATCTCCGTGAATCAAGGAAAGAGGTTTTGAGTTCAACCGTTTGGACTAAGATAATGGGGCCTCAAGTACCGTTACCAACGTTCAAGTATTATATTATAAATACTGCTTCATTCATGGTGAAAGGTACACAATTCTGACTCTCTCTTTTCCTTCTATACAAGCACACACCGCACCCCCCAACGTGTCGTGTTTACTGTGCTGTGATCTTCTTCCTTGAGTTGCTTCATATTCTTAAGCTTCTTAAGAGAGAGAGAGTTTGATCCAACATAAAATCATCCAACATTACTTGTTGGACATTTCTGTTCTCACTGAGCAGAACAAAATTTAAATGAATTACATGTGAATCTGAACCCAACAAAACTGTTTATGAATAAATTGTGTTAGATTAAATTTCAAAAAAGATTATAAAAAATGAATCGAATTAAACTAATCAAATTTAATTAAATTAAATCAAAATTTCATCAAAATCAACCGAACAGAGCCACCAATACCCGTACTCCCGTCACAAATAACACGAAGCTAGGAAAAGCAAAAACTAAGCAATACCAAATACATTGGTACTAATTGAGACCAGCAAATCATAGCAGGTCCATCCTAGCAAATAATGATTTTCATATATTTGTGCTATATATCAATGGAGGCTATCTAAGCAAACCTTTGGATTAACTGACCATTTATAGAATGAAAAATTGAAAAACCAATATTCTTTGCTTTGCACCATTTCCATGAGTTGCGTTTTATGATGTACAAAACTAAGTGAAAATCTGGTTCCTTAAAGTTAAAAATCACGTCTTTACGGTGCCAAAAAAATTATGAAGTATTAAAGATAAATATCTACATCACCTTCAATGAAAGAAAAAAAATCACGTGTCACTCAAAAAAAAAAAAAAACAAACTTTAGGCTCTGACAACTAGCAGAAAAAAAGAAAAAGAAAAAGAATCCCACAAAATCTTTCCAATTTGAGTGAAACTATTCCACAAGTGTGATATTTATATTTTTTATTAAAAAATCATATGAAATTCATCAAAGTTTATCATAACAAATAATTCATTAAAATATATATGATTTTGGATATGGAGAGATTTTTTTAAAATTGTAAAACATCTAAATTAAATATCACTAGATTTTGTTATATTAAAAAAATCATAAAAAAATCTTGATTGAATATCATACTTTTTTTTATATTGTGTAAAAGTCTTGATTTAATATTTCAAAAAATATTATAAATATATTTTTTTAAAATCCCAATTGAATACACCCTTAGTAATTTAGACTGAATAATGTACATAATGAAGCTTTATTTTATTTTATGGCAATTACAATTTATAATAAAAAATATTTTTAACAAGTAATTTATATTTTAAATTTATGATAAATTATTTGAAAAATATTAAAATTTAATTCAGAATTAAAGATAAAAAAGGATAGCTTGAAAGACATAATCACATAAAAAGTTAAAGAAAAAAATC
>PYAF01004326.1:309715-337009 GCA_007407185.1 Glycine tomentella | reverse complement strand
AAAAGTTTCTAAAAATGTTCTTGTTAAAGAAAAACTCCTAAAAATACTTTCATTCAAGATTTTTTTCTAATTTATATATAAAAAGATAAAGGATGAAAAATATGTTAATTTTTCTTGCTTGATTTTGTAGAAATTAAAAATAAGTTTGGTGTGTAGCTAAAATAAGATAGGACATAAGAGCTAAAAAAGATAAAAGTATAATAGATTCTTATATTATACAATATTTGATGTGTAGTAGAAGAATTTATAGATAATATATATGTTATCTTATTTTTAAATTTGAGGTGTTTCAAACAATATTATGATATGATAATATGTGTGTAAGAGAGAGACAATTTTACCCAATACCACTAGTTTAGGGTTTGATGGTTCAATAGTGATCTACCTATGATAGGTGGTAAATATTTTAAGAAATTTATATTAAGTAATATATTAATATTAAACAAAGATATAAAACAAAATATCACTACTGTAAATATAGGATTCTAGAACGGCAATTTAAAGACGGTTCCATTAAACCCGTCGTCGTAATGTGCGCAGTGACATTTTTGTAATAAGTTACAACTTTTCAAAGTCGGTTCTATAATAACCGTAGTCGAATAAGTTAATCAAAATCGAGTCAAAGGTAAACCGTAGTCGTTATGCTGCTAAACGAACACGGTCCACTAAAATCGTATTTGAAATAAACGCTAAACGAACACGGTCCACTAAAATCATAGTCGAAATGAACAAATTTGTATTTGAATTCCCCAATTAATTTATAACCCTCTTTTATCTTTGAATTCCCAAATTTATAACCCAAAAATCTTTTTCGCAGCACCGGTGTCGTGGACGCCTCCGACGGCTCCGAATCCCTCCTCTCGCTCCACTCCTTCTTCCTCCCTCTCCTCCCCAAGCTCCCTTCCTCCTCCGCCGTCGTTGCTCCCTCCGGCACCGACGACCAATCCGAGTTCATCTACCTCGCCTGGCTCCGTTCCAAGTTCGACGAGTTCCTCAAGTCCCTCCTCGACGTCCTCGCCTCGCCGCAGGGAGAGACGCTCAAGAAACTTGTGCTGGACACGCTCATGGAGTTCGTAAAGGTTGCCAATGGTGGCGCCTTCCACTCTTCTCTGTACCACAAGCTTCTTCAATATTGATGCTATCAGGTTTACTCTACTAGTCCCTCTACGTTTTTGGTAGATTTACTGGCGTCGAAGTATTTCAAGTATATCGATGTTTGGTATGGATATTATGCTTGCTACCTTTGTTTTTCTAATCATCAAGTTTTTAATGTGGTTCTTAAGTTCTTTGGTATTATCATGGTTTATGGCATATACTGTATTGTTTTGCTATTAGCCCTTTTTATGGAAGGCTGAATTTATGTAGTAAGTGTTATGAGGATGAATATGTTAGTCTCTATTTCAGTGACACAATTTGATGGAGGGAAAAGATGTCTAGGTGCGTTTCTAGCCTAGCTTTTGTCTTGGTCTTCCAATTGTTAATGTGCAAAATTGCAAACAGGAGTTTTGTGTGTTGTTTTTTAATTTCTAACTATTTGAGTATTCTCTATTGGATAACTCATTTGCTTATCCTTGTCAGATGATAAAATTGCAAGTGCAGATGGCACCAGTGAAAGTCAATTGAGCTCAAAGTTAGTAAGACTTATAGGCATTACTTTGAAGCTACTTCTCTTGTTTTCTACTTTCTTTTGTCATAAACCATGCTTACAACATGCTATAGTTTTGCAGCTCAATTCAGTCTAGTGCAAATTTAAAGTTGTACTTTTCTGAATGCTTCCAGGGAGACTTAGTCCAAGTTATGAAACTAGCAAATGAATAATTTACTTTAAATAACCATAATGATTTAATTTTGTTGATAACTTGAAAATATACTCCTTTTCAGTTTGGAATTTGTCATCCACAACATGTATTACACTATATCACATGTTCCCCCACATCAAGGCTCAGATAATGCATCTGAATTGGAAATGTGGAGCAGCTCAGGTAACTGTTTGCTCATTTGCTTACTAGGCATTTTGGTTTTTAAAAAACTATGTAACATAATGAAGATCAGAAGATCTTGAATTTGATCCTTTTGAGGTCTATACATAGTGTACCTGTATTTGTAATTTGGATTTTTTTGTCCATAGAAAGCGACCATAAACAGCTTTCTGGAGATAAGGGTGCCGATGATAAGCCACAGAAGTTCCAGAAGCCTAACAAAAATGTCAGTTATTATTCCATACTGTTTGCTAAGTTTAATGTTACTCCCCATTTTTATTTTTTCATTATTGAGGAACTCTTGCCCTCCAATTCCCTAGTAGTTTTCTTATCTTCATTTTAATGAATTTTTATATTGAAGGGCCTTCTCATTTAAAAACTCTTGTAATTGTTTGTGTAGTTTTTCATTTTTTACCATCTACTTAATTTTCATTTTACATGTATAGGTATTGTCAGCAGCCAAAATTGCTAAAAAGATGAAGTTAAAATTTACTAAAGCATGGATTGCATATCTTAGATTGCCACTTCCACTTGATGTTCACAAAGAGGTAATCTACAAGTTATGCTTTTTACATTTGAATATAGCTGAAACATGGTGTGAATGTCATGTAAGATGTCTCAAGGTTGTCATGAGATCCAATGTAGGAGCGGAAGGGGGGAAGAAACACAAATGGTGGAATTGTAACATGGGTCGTAAGATGCTAGTAGAATAGAAATACAAATATATAGCCATCATTGTCCATATGTTCTTCATTGTTAGGATATATAATGTGAGTTGAATAATGACTACTGTTAGTTAGTTAGTTGGCCTAGTTAGAAGAGATTGGTTATAAATTAGAGGAAATTACATTGAAGGAGGGCATTCTGTGAATTTGACAGTTTGTGTTAGTGAGAAAGGAGATATCCTTTTTGAAGGGGAAATCCTTGGGGGGGGAATTCTATTCTCAATTTTCTGTGCTTCAATCTTCAACAATTCAGTTCTATTCTTTCAGTTTTCTCTCTCTCGTTTCCATCTTATTTTCTGTTTTGTTCTTCAATAATATTCTGAAGAAAAGAACAGAGGTCTTGGCACCCAAGTTGAACTTGAAATTAGATTGAAATGGGAGATACTTAATTTTAAATAACATTTTTTGACATTTTTTTTTATTGAAATGCATGATTATTTAGGGTTCATTTATTTTAAAGTTTAATAAAATTAACATTAATATACTTAATTTTAAATATGAAAAAGAATTAAAATACTCATGGAAAGTAAGCAATATATACGTTATAAAAATTTCTACATAGTACATTAATTGGTTAAATATCCTATATAGAAGCAGTATGAATGATTGGTATTTTCAACCTTTTTAGTACAGCTGATTCAAAAGTTATGGGGATATATAATAAATTAATTTAATGTTCATTTATATATATATATATATAGTAGGATAAACCGATGAAGTGAAGACAAAAACATATACGTAGGATTTTATTCTTAAATTAAGTAGTTTCTAAAATAATTAGGTTCTTATTGATTTTTTTTTCCTTGTCCTATGCTAGCTTTATCGGAAATAATTAATATTGTGGAAACTTTCAGTTTTGTTTGTTGTAGTTTTTAGTTTTTAAAATTTTAAAAATTAAAAAAACTTTTAACGTTTTAGTTTGTAGTTTCATCATTAACCTCATTATTAATATTTTATTGGTTTAAGTAAAATTGGATTCAAATATTTTGAATAAAAATTGATACATAGTTGTTTTATATAGTATAGTACAGTATTTATTATGTTTGCTTGTTTTGGCATTCTTGGTAATATGTTTGAAGTAGTCATATAATGACACCATCTTTACTGTAAGAATTCAACTATAACTTTTTTCTTCTCAATTCCCACCATTTCTCATGTTAGCCTAAATAGTAAGTGTGACTGTTCTTTTCTTGTTTCCAGTTTTTGTGGAAGTTGTGTGATTATATGGGTTGAGGTAAGCCTGGTAGGGCCTTAAATGGTCATTTACCTATTTAGTATATACATATATAACAAGTTTCAAATATATACTAAAATGTGAAAAAAAAAACATTTCTACTACGGTTCCTCTAAACAAACCGTGTTTGAAAAGTCCTTAATCAAAGTCGGTTCTAATTGTAACCGTGTTTGAATTGCTTAATCAAAGTCGGTTCTAATTGCAACCGTGTTTGAATAGGTTAATCAAAGTCGATTCTAATTGTAACATGTTTCAATAGCTTAATCAAAGTCGGTTCTAATTGTAACCGTGTTTGAATAGCTTAATCAAAGACTGTTCCATCAACAGAACCGTAGTCAAATAGGTGATTTTTTTTTTATGAAAATCGCTTAATCAAAGACGGTTCCATCAATAGAACCGTAGTTGAAATGACGTTTTCAAAGACGGTCCCTTGACCGTAGTTAAAATATGCATTTTTTCAACAACGTCTATATCAAGGACAGTCGTATGACCGTCGTTGTAATGCCCCAAGAACCATAGTGGATTGACCTTTTTGTAGTAGTGTATAATCCCATTAAGAAATTTATTATTTTTAAGTTCCAATATTAATAACAAAATCTACAATTAATTAAGTAGTTCTAAAGTATTATTAATTACATAATTAAATTTTTATTGAGTACTTTTTTTTAGTTTTTTTAAATTTGTAAAAGTAAAGTGTTAATATTCTTTAAGAGTTAAAGTTAACTCATACGCCATGAGAACTATAATCGGAAGTGTTGAAAATTATTTCGGAATAGGGTTTCTCTTATGATTATAGATCTCTTACTTTAGAGCATAAAAATGTAATCTACCATTGTTCTTGGGTGAAACATAATTATATATAGAGCTTTCTAACTACGATAAAATAGGATTATATCTTATCTCCAAAAATCACAAAGATAAGATATAATCAATGAAAAATATAATTATATCTTATCTTCTTAAATCACAAAGATAAGATATAATTCATGTAATATATATTCGGATATATTCAAGATATGGTTAATAGATAATAAGATATGATAATATTTCGTTTGATTATTATAATCGGATTGAGGCCTATAGGACCATATGTGATCAATCCATTGGGCTCGGACAATGGATTAGTCCATTGGGCTCGGACCTAATGGAGACCAAACGGTACATTGTCCCTCGATGTTTAAGTATGAAGATGAAGAGTCTAAAGTATGAAGTTGCTAACCTATCGGGCTCGTCAAATGGTTTTGTCCATTGGCTCAACCAAATGGGATGGGAGGTTACGCAATTCTTTAAGCTCGAATATGAATTACAAAAAGTCTAAAGTATGATGTTGTTAACCTATTAGGTTCGTCCAATGGCTCAATCCATTGTGCTCGGCCCAATGGAACTAGATGATACAAAAACAAACAAGGGCTTTTGATATTTACAATTTCTTAACTAACAATTACACCTCTTCCTTCTTCATATAGTTTTCTATTACCAAAATACCCTTTTATACATAAAAAAAAAACAATATAAATTCTATTTTTACACCTCATCTTCATTATTATCTTAACCCTGATTTTGCTTATGTTACCAAAAAAATCTTTTTAACCTTGATTTTTATCCCATTTTCATTATTCTTTAAACCTTATTTTTTTTCATCCCATCTTCATCGTTCTTTAAACCATATTTGTGCACTTCCATCTTCATTGTTCTTTTTCATTATTATTTGTAACATTTCCTTTCAAAATCTTACAAATATGATCTTCAATATGAGTCATTGTTTTATGGATCTTCCTTGACTTGAGTTGGTTGTCTTGTAATGAGAATCGAAGACAAAATAAGATAAAACATGATGTAGAAGAAGGTTAATGCAAAACAATAAAACAATTATATCAACAATGCCAAGAAAAACAAGATGATTGAAATAAGAAAAGAAATAGAAAAGATAACATAGACATGAAGAGTGAAAGAAGGCACCCCACTCTAGGAGAGTGACATATAAGGCAAGTGAGAATTGCCAGAAAGGTATAAAAACCTTTAATAAGATTTAGAAGAGATTCTAATCCAAGAACCGAAAAGAATAGTCATTGCTCTACTAATACTCACAATGGAATAAACCTTAAATATTATTCAATTCCCAAACCGATAAATTACATTCATATTTATAGAATTCATAGGCAACACACATCTTCTAATAAGGTTGGTGGATAACCCTAATTTTAAAGAAACATAAAAAAGGGTCAAGCAAACTTAAAGGCCAAAATACTAAGTAAGCAAAACTAAACATATTAAAACTTGGGCTCCTAATTAGTATCAAACCAACCCATTTGTTACTATTAAAATTGATCCAAAAACAAATAAATAAAAGGAAATAAAAATTAGATTCCAGGCCCATGTAATGTGTTAATAATCTCTAAATTTTCCTTCCATCTCTTTACTCTTCTCATGGGTATTTGCTGCCTAATTAGTAGGATGTCCCTTTGAGTCCTTTCTTTCTTTTAGCCCAATTAAGAGTTTCTTCCTCTTAGGTCATTCTTCTTTTCTTGGACGCCTTCCGTGATTTATATCTATCACTTAGCATGACTATTATATATATTTTATATATTATTACTCATTTTGTTCCATTTTTATATGTTGTTTAAGATTTTGACACACATATTAAGAAATATAATTAATATTTTAAATTTCATAAAATATTTTATTTAACTTCCTAATATATTTTTTATTTCTTTAATTAATTATGATTTTGTCTCATTTATTATATATTAATAACTACTCCCACTGAAGGTGCTCCATGAAAAAAATATTTAATGTTTTATTGATTTTCTAAAATGACAACTAATTTAAAATAATTGTTTATGTTGCTAAAATGTCATATAAAGTAGAACGAATGAAATATATGTTAAGTATGAACAAATAGTTTATGCATTAATAGAATAAAAATTATTTATATTATAATCTAATAAAAATTATTATTATAACAAATTTATTAATTTTTATAATAATAAATTATTATTAAAGTTCTTACATAAGGAGAATTAAAATATCTCCTCAGACATGAGTCCATTTCTTATTATTTGAACCAACATTTGTTTTATTAGTGTTTGTAAAACCGTTCTTTCCAGGCAATTCTACACTACTCCGGGAGTCTCGAAAACCACCATGCTTGCTTAACAACTAGCTCCTGAATTTGGCGCATTTAGTAATGACAATATCAAACCTTGGCATTTCTGAGTTCTGAATCAACATCTTCTGCTTTCTTGTGTGTTTGTTTGGGGTCAGCGGAAGGGCAACATATTAGATGAAGTATCAATATGGTCTAAAGGAAAGTTCTAAAAGCATGACCTTTTCTTTTTTTGTTGTACTAAAAGTATGACCTCAGGCTCTGGTAACACTTTTAATTTACTGGTATATTAAATGAGAGAAAAATAATAATATGAGATTTGAAAAGAAAAAAAAAATGATTTTCACGTATACAACAAAAGGGGCAAAAGAATCTAAATAATATAATTTAAATAAAAAATTACGAATTTGGAGCTGTTTCAAAATTAATTACAAATCTGGGACAGTTGATCACGCCCAGAATTGGGCATGACTGGTCACACCCAGAACCAGGCATGACTACTTAGTCACGCCTGGTTCTGGGCGTGACCAGTCATGCCCAGTTCTGGGCGTGACTTACTCTTGACACGTGTCATGCACAAATTAAGCGATGCGTATATAAACTTCGGACAGTCATAACTTTTGACTGGAATGTCCGATTGAGGTGAAATTGGTGACCACGCGTTCGAAATTGAGAGGAGAAGACGTTTCTAAAGGGGAATTGGTCAAAATTTTTTCTCAAAAAAGATCTCTAAGTGTCTCAAAATTGCGATTTAATCTTGGAACATCAAAAAATTTTCTTGTTTTCTACTTTTTTAATTATTTAATCAGTTAATTGCATGCTATTTTTTATTTTTTTATTACTTCTATTAATTTCGAGCATTTCGACATATCGTACACCTCGATCGGACATTTCTATCAAAAGTTAGATCATTTGAAGGACATATCGTACACCGTTATAACTATTTACGATATTCTAAATTTTATATGGTTTTGTTTAATATTTTTTGGATTTTTTATATAATAACCCCATTTATCCCAAAGCACATTCATTTCTAACTTTTCCGCACTCATTCCACACTTTACCACTCGTTCCACTCATCCCAAAGTGCACTCACCACACAACAATCGGAATTGTAGCACCCCATTAATTCGAAAGCGCACTTGGAGCGGCGAAACATTGCAGAACTCTAGAAATAGGAGTGGAACTGCGTGAGACAAAGTGAATCAAATTGAAATGCAAAGAATTGCATTGTGCTTACCCAGAGAGATAAAGATGCTGACCAACTTGCTCGCACAATTGATCATTCACCATGAAAGATGGACGATCCTTTTTAATTCCCTTTCTTGCTTGGATGTATATGTTTTGACTACACTAATTTTATACAATTGAGTCACCAATTGACAGAAAGCCTGAGTTTTGGTGTAGTTTCGATGACGAGTTAGTCGACTACATGCTTTTGACTGAAACAAAAAGAGAAAAGGGGAATTGTCTTCTACTTTTTTTGTGAGAGATTTATCAAATTATGAGAGGATGAAAGAGATAATGAGAGGGATGAGAATAATGTGTTTAATGGGGTAGTCTCGATATAAAAAATGAGAACTATCAAAATATAATATTCTATTTAAAATGCTTTCTATATTAAAAAATTATTTACAAAAATTTAGAAAAAATGAGAAGTATCAAAAAATAAAAATATAACAATTTTCAATTTTTTCAAATTCCAAAAATATTATATTAAAAATTAGTTATATATATATATACAAAATCCAAAATATATTTAACAAAATCATATAAAAATTTAGAAATTATATTAAATAAAATAATATATTAAAAATAAATTATATATACCAAAAATCTAGAATATATTAAATAAAATCATTTAAAATTAAAAAAAATACTAAATAAAACAATATTAAAAACAAGTAAAAAAGATCATATCTATGATGAAGATCAGTTTAAAAATACTTTCAAATTAAATAAAAATAAAAATAAAAAATATTAAATGATATTTTACGTCAAAATTAAAACACGCCAATTTTGATCTTTATTTTAGTCACTAACAGTTTTTGCGACGGATTATTTTGGTCGCAAACAAAAAATAAAAAAAAAAACTGAATTTTCTGTCGCTAAATCAGTCGCTAACCGATTTAGCGACGGATTTAGTCACGCCCAAAATTGTGCGTGACCAGTCACGCCTGAATCTGGACGTGACCGGTCATGCCCAATTTTGAGCGTGACCAACTGTCCCAGATTTGTAAATAGTTTTGAAACTGTCCCAATTTTTATTTAAATTGTATTATTTAGGTTCTTTTGCCCAATAGAAGGAGGAGTATAAGTATAACCTCAAATGGAAAAATAAACATGGTTATTCCCTTTTTAAGATTGGAGAAAAGATAAAACTTAAAACAAATGAAATTCTTTATTGATCAAAATTCAAATTTAAAACTTATGTTAATAACTTCTTCTTTTTTTCTTTTAGTTAACTTAGAGATAATAGAAAGGAAAAAAAAGAATTGAGGTGACTAATATCGCAAAATTAAGCAATGTTGAGAATAAAGAAATTGTTGGAGTTACTATTTTTATAGCATATGTTCATAAATTATATTAAAAATTGGCTTAAATATGTGTAATATACTTCTTTTTTTAGTTTATAACCTAAAAAATATTTTATTTTGTTTTATTATTTGACGTTTTCAAACTTTTACCTTTTTTTATCTGGAATTTTAACTAATTTGAAGTTTGACTAGAAAATAAATAAAGTTTGACTGAGAATTGTTTCAACTAAGAATCAAATTTGAATATTATCCGATTCAACTTTAACTTCAACACATTAATCACTTGTGACCAATCACTTACTTTTCAAACTTTTACTTTGGTATTTGTCATTAGTCTTAGCGATGATGATGCGATATTCTGTTAACTTGTTATATCATCACTTAATAAATTAAAACTAACAACAGATATTAAAAACAAAAGTTTAGAAATGCCGGTTAATAAAATAAATAAAAATATTTTTTAAATAGTAAACTAAAAAATAAATATATAACATGTATAAAAAAACATATTTAAAAGCTTTAAAAATTTATCTCCCTCTTGATCCCTGACTAAATATTTTTCTTCTTTCTTCCTAGAATTCTCAAGATTCTTGCACCAAGAAGAAGCAGGAGGAGTGAAAAATAAATGAAACATCCCTCGTGTAACATGTTTGTCACTTTTACCCATAGTTTTAAGAACCGAATCGGTGATTGATTCGGTCAAGGTAATGGATCAGTGGTCGAATCGGTGGGTCACTAATTGACCCACATGAATCGGTCTCTAATAAAAAATATAAAACTTTTATGCCTGTTTTAAAATATTTAACAAAAATCACAAATTAATATAATTCCATAACATAGATAATTAGATACCAAAATATTAAAACAAACATCATTTCTCTTAATCATACCAAGCAAAAGGAAAAGGAGATTTCAGTTCAAGAGCTATAAGATTGACTCAGCATATCAAGCAACAAATGATTTGTATTTCTCTGAATCATATCATATCACTAGTCTACAATGAATAATCTTTTAATGTATTCTTCCAATTAATTTTATGCAATAGAAGAAAAGTATAATACAAGCAACACATTATTGTAAACACACTTCTTGACTGAAATTCATTTAAAATCACAAAATTCTATAAGTTCTATTCAAAAATAAAATCAGAAGTTTTCAATAATTTTTAACCACTAGTAAGGAGTGTATTAGAATCTATTACTAGCACTTTTCATAGTAGAAAAGGTGAAAATAAAATTCTCAGCAAGGAAAATCATTATGAAATGAATTGTGCTTAATTTAGATATAATCCAAGGATCTCTAATTCATACACATATTCTGGCCCCTATAAATGGAAAACAACACATCTATGCCAAATATACTACAGAACTACACATGTACAATTTAAACAATCAAAACAAATTGTATATCTCCATCACACTTGCATTTGAATGGCAGGAAAATCAACACAGAAATGTGCATTTATATAGCAGTCACGGGAAAATGAACATTTATACCTTGAAGCGAGAATGGGAAAACTTGAAATGAGAGCAGTGTCGGACTGGCCAAAGACAAAGGTGGTCGTCGGACGAAGCGAGAACGAGAGCGACAGAGTTGCGCGAACCACGACAATGCAAGAACTTGAACCGGCGAAGCATGATGGAACTGCTAAAGACAATGGAGAAGGAGAACTCAAGGAGAAGTGGAGAAGGAGCTACGTTGCGCCTGCGTGCGAGTCTCAACTCAAGATTTCTAACAAAACCTAAATCAAAACGACATTGTTTTGCTTCATAGAAAGAAAAAAAAGACCCGGTATGGGTTGACGGGTCGTTGGTTCGACCACAACCAGGCTAGATCGTACCGGGTGGGTCCAGGCTAGAAGCACAGCTGATCCAATAAGTCACCCGACCTGGTCCAGCCACTGGTTCACGGTCCGACTGGCAGGGAAGGTCCGGATTTTTAAACACTACTTCTACCAATAAGGTGTAATTATTTAAAAAAAAAATTATCATTTGAGGATAAATTTTAAATTAATAACCGTTTAGGAATAAGTCCTAATAGGGGAATAAGTCCTGTTATGATTTCTATTTTAAAAAAAAAAACATTAAAGTCGTAAAATTTTATGTGACTTTAATTTTTTTAAATACGAACTTAATGTCATAATAGTTAATTTTTTTTCCGACTTTAAAGTCCTAAAGTAATTTTTTTTCTTCATAAAATCATAATTAATTTTTATTTTAATTATTTAATGAATTAATGTATGTTTTATTTAATAATTTCTATGTTATTTTGATATATTTTTATTTAATATTTTCTATATTTTTTATATTTTATATTTAATATTTTTTTACTATTGTTAAGAATTATTGTTTGTTTTGTAAATTAAAAAATAATACAAAAGACTTAAGTTTAAATAAAAATATTAAAACCTAGTGAAACAAACGGAAAGATCTCGACACATATCTAAAAAAAACTCGTTGTGAAAGATATCGACCGGAGAGGTTTATGAGTGATGCTGGCAAGTTGGACTAGTGGGGGGAAACAAATTTGAGTATCTTCCTTTTGGATCCGGAAGAAGAATCTATGCAGGGCTACCTCTTGCTGAGAAGATGATGATGTTTATGCTTGCTTCCTTCTTGCATTCTTATGAGTGGAGATTGCCTAGTGGCACAGTGCTTGAGTTTTCAGGCAAATTTGCTGTTGTTGTCAAGAAAATGAAACCATTAGTTGTTATTCCGAAGCCTAGACTATCTAAACCAGAACTCTATCAATGATGTTATAATAGTGAAATGCATGCTTATTATATTAAGTTGTAATAAGATTTGTCACATGCTGAGTTTTTTTTTTTTTGCTTCGGCTGAGTTATGTTAGTTGTATAAGATTTTCGAATGGTGTATATACTTTTATACTCTGTCACCCTTTTGTATATATTTTTCTCTCTTATACCACATCAAAAGACTAATTCAGTGGGAGCACCATACGCTGTCTCCTATACGATATTCCAAAAAATATTTTTTTGTGTTATTATTTATTAAGTTATTCTTGCACAAACTTTCTACACTATTTTTATTTAATTCATTTTTTTATGGTATCTTTCCATTGTGTCGCCTGTTTTATTTCACATTTTCTTTGTTCTATTTGTAAAAAAAAGTAGTATAAAAATATTGCAAAAAATAAAAAGGATTTGTCTGATATTCTTCTCTTCTATCGAAGCAGCAGTAGTAGCTTGAGTGCTTGACTATGAGAAACATCCAAAAATTTTCTGAAAGTATTTTTCTGGAAAACACTCGATCAAAATAAGTAAATAACGAATTGAAATAGAAATGATAAAATCAAAGGAAAACTGATATTCTAGATATTAGTAATTTTAAAATCTGTTTCTCTTCACTTATCAGTCATTACCATAATGTGAACTTATATTATAATATATAATTTTTCAAACGCATGTTAATATACTATCATGTTGTACACTCATCAGTATTATACAAAAAAAAAAAAAAAGATCGTTTTTGAACTTTTCTTAGTGAAAAAGGTCTTTGGAGTCAGTGACTTGTTTATGTACCATACAAGGGAATCAATGAAATTGTTGAGGTTGCGTTGCTTGGGGATGTGATGGAGAATGCGAAATATATGATGGAGCGTTTGGAAAGGAAGGTTAGGGTGGTGTTGTACCAAGTGCCAGTATGATTCAAGGAGTGGTGTGGTTCAAGGGGAGCTTGGGTGAAGACAATGAAATGAAGAGTGATTGTGGAGTTTTCTGAATGCAGAAAACAAGATTTGGAAAGTAGATAAGAGCTTGCTGGGTGTGTATACATAAACGGGGCAATCTCACCAATGAAATTATGTTGCTGACCAGCCTGTGAATTGCCAAGGAATGATAGAAAACTGGGTTTTGGAAAAGGGTTTGTTTGTAGATGTATAACCCATAATTGTTCTGAAATGCCCTTTGGAGCTCTTTTTTTCGGCGAATGTTAATTTATTAGCAAGATATCAAATCCGTAACCTTTCTCTTCTTTCCTAACCATCAAACTCACCTTATATCTCAAAGCCCCTTAAGCTTGGCACATTCCTAAAATCCTTTTGATGATATTTTTGTAAAAACCCAAGTACTGAAGCCAAAGTCTTCCATGCCACTCAAAAGTTATTATACAATAAATGGAAAAAATTATGTGTTTATCTATAAGAAATGTGAATTGTCATGTAAGTCGTTTTGAAGTTACTACTTTCTAATTGAATTTAATGAGATGTAAATTTTACCTGATATACTAATTTGTAGCACTAGCACCTCATTTCTCAAACCCACGATTCTGAATCCAGTTTTGTTTACAACCGAATTTCAGGGTAGAGAATTGGATCAACTACACATGAGAAATCCCCACAAATCTAAGCCTCTCCAAACTTACAGTACTGGTGGAAGCAATGCACTAATAGCATCAGAGTTAACGGATCGGTTAAAGATAAAACAGTTTCAGATTTCAATAGGACTGATTTTGATTTTTTGAGTAGAATAACCAAGTAATAGTATCACTTGCAAACTTGCTTCTTTTGGGTTAGAAAGTCATATTGTCCAAATAAATTTTAAAAAATTCAACAGATTATACTCCATGTTGTCCAATTGATCAGAAATTAACATGTTTAACGCCACAGGTTGGAGCACTTATATGAGTAATCAATATGAAAACATCAGATACAATATCCAACTTATGGCAGAGATATTCCTCACCATTTATTCCTAATTTGTAATATGTTGTAAGCTAAAAAAAAAAAAAAAAAAAAACCCTATTTTACGTTCTTTGTCCCCCCTAATTTGCAACCCTGACCCAATCTCTATGCAGGAAAATGTACCCAAAAAATAATCCACATGCCATGATATAAAAACAGAAGTTCAAGTGCATCAAGCACAAGAATTCAGCCAAGTTTCAGATTGCATGGATTCAACGTTTAACGAAAATTAGGTTAAATAAAGTGTATTGACCCAACAACAAGAATACAAACCAAACAAATCATTAAAAAAATAACAGAAAAAAGCATTTTAAAATTCTCTTCATAACAAAAACAAAGTACCAATATATAACTTAAAAAACCCAAGAATTTATGCTTGTAGCATCGTAGATAAAGAAATAAGTCAAACAAAAAAAAGTTAGGGGGTGTATTGTAAAATTGTAATGGCGTTTGGAGGCGGATTTGTGGAGAAAATTAGTGGGAAGGATAGGAAGAGTGAAATTGGGCAAAGGAAGGCAAGGTCATTCCGATGACCAAAATCCCAAATCCAAAAACCACCCACAAAGCACAAAACCCTACTATGATGCCATATATTTTTATGTGAAGGGCTCGAATGGCAGGGCACACTGTAGAGCACCTACAGGTTTTTCAGAGCCACAGTTAAACACTGCTCTCCCCTATGTGCCTCAGCCCTCATAATCAATAATCATCATCAAGAATACACACAAATATGAAAAAATTTATGTGACAACAAAAATTGTGCAAGGTAGCTAAAAAGGGGGAATGATAACCCTAAAGAGAATCACAAGCGGCTGCGTTCTTATAGCGCATTAGCGTAGTGGAGGAGGAAGATCAGTAAAAAACAAAATTAAAAAAAAAAAAAAGGAGGGGAAGGATTCTCCAGCTGGGGTTGGACCAAAGTATAGACCGAAGTCCAATAAATTAAAAAAAAAGTCTTATAAATTCCCATACATATTTATATTTTTAATGAGTATCACAAAAATAATTGTTTAATGTTAAGAATTAGTTTTTAGGAAAGAACTATTCAGCTTAATTATCAATTTGATCCACAAATTATTTTAAATGATTCAAGTTGGTCTCCAAATTTTTAAAATATTCAATTTGGTCATTAAATTCTTAAAAATGAATCAATTTGATTCTCAAATTTTTAAAAGATTCAATTTAATCCTCAAATTTTAAAAAATGAATCAATTTGTACCCTAAATTATTTTAAATGATTCAATTTGGTACTTAAGTTCTTAAAATTTTGGAGATGAAATTGATTCATTTTTAAAAATTTGAGGACCAAATTGAACTTTTTAAAAAATTTGGGAACCAAATTCATTCATTTTTAAAAACTTTAAGACTAAATTGAATATTTTAAAAATTTGAAAACCAAATTGAATTGGGGATCAAATTGATAATTAAACCATAACTATTCTTATATTTTACTTCCTTCTTATCTAGCTCTAATAGTGAAATTGATTAGGAATATATTTTTAGATTAAGAATTTCATAATTTATTAGGAATATTATAAGATTATTAAGAAACAATCGCATTCATTCATAGAAAGTAATCAAGGATCTTACATTCAAATGTCCATTGATCTGTGTTTGTGTTTCCTCTCTTATTAAGAGTCCTCTTCTTTTTTTTCTTTTTCTTTTTTTGCACGTTGGTGCACTTGTTTCATAAGATAGTGTTTTGGAATAATATCTCGATCAGCCATCCAAATTGAGATGTATCAAGATACTTGATTTATTCATGTTGGATACCCTAAGTCATTTGTACCAACAAGGGATATGCATGAAGCACATGACCCCAATAAAGTCACGCAGGTCGCATAGCTATTTCACCAAGCTGGATTAATAATAAATTCATTTGGGTTGAGTTTATCGGGTAAAAAAAGTAAAACAAAAATGTTTAAATTTTTCTAAATTGTATGAAAATTAAAAAAAAAAAAAAAAGTTCCACATCAATCAACTGGATCATCGAGTTTAGGGAAGTTGAAGATCTTAGGTTAGGGATTTGAATTTTTGAAAGTGAAGTGACGGTGAGCCTTGGACAATTTGGTGACGCTTACTTTTGTACGAGGGTTGAGGGATATTGGGCTTCATAACAAATGAACCTTATAAGTCATAGGAAATTAGTGAAGGGTTTGTCTCGGGGGTTTAGCTTCCTACATCTAGCATATTTTCAATACACCCATATTTTTTTTATTTCCAACTTTATTCTCTTATGGATTAACAATCCGTATGAGTCATATGGATTGACAATCCATATGACTCATACGGATTGGTTATCCATAAGAGTCATATGAAATTATGGATTGACAATCCATGACTCATACGGATAGGTAATCTGTAGTCATATGAATTGGTAATCTGTAAACATTTAACACAAACGAAAATAGGGGAGAGGAAAAGTTAAATGGTGTATGTCCATACTTAACAAAAGGTATTTTTGAAAATTAACTGTACAATGTTGGGTGTATGAGAGATATGTCTGGTGTAGGAAGCAAACCCTTTGTCTCGGTCGGGTTTAGGTTATGATAGTTGCAAATACTCACACCAAACCTGACTGCATCATCTTGTGATTAATAGTTTTCTATACCCAAATAACCCGTTCAAACCCACCCAAATCGCATCTTTTTTTTTTGTAGTTTTTTCGATTTCGGTTTGGGTCGGCTAGTTTTGCACACCCAAATCACTATTGTTGTGATGCATTTTAGTAGTAGGAATTTGGTCCAAAGATTCAAAAGCACACCATCTACAATATCCTTATTTCTTTGATTAAATTACGATACAAAATCTGATTTCTTTCATTAGAGACATGTAATCTTCACATATGAATTTTCACACAAAAAATCTGAAATAGTTTAATTTTATAGCAAATAAAGGATTTGTTTGATAAAGTTTCTTTAAAAGAATAAATCTTTTAAAAAAAACTATTTTTTTTTTTAATTTGAAGTATCCACGGGTATCCACCCACAGATATAAAAAAATCCATGGGTAATTTTTAAACAAATACACAACAGACAATGGGTGGATAGCGAGTGTGAATTTTTCCCAGGTGGATGGGTAGTGGGAAACCACTACCCGTGCCCGACCTGTTGCCATCTCTATAGCCATGCCATCATGTGATTCACATCTACCATATGTAAGAGCTTAGTTTTGCAGCCAAAACAAGTAGACATCACATTTCCATTGTAACCTCATATTCCATGGAATAATCTTCCACAATAAATTCATTTGCAATTCGCCAGCATTGACCAATATTGGTTCATAACTTCAATGCCTATATAATACAACAAATTGAGTGAAGCAATTGTTTTAATCAATGCCTGTACAAGTAGTTCTGGTCATGAATCAGCCAGTAAAGGCATCCAGCATGACATCACATTTCACAAGCATGATTTAGATTTTAGAGATGAACTTGCAGGGTAACAAGGCCAATTGTAAATAACTTGATATTGCCAATCAAAGAAAGTAGAGAGAAAATAAAAATACTGCACTCAAAATGGCATTAATTAGTTATACTGTTTATCAACTGCGACTGATATTGCCCATTCGTAAGGACAATCTCAATAAGGGAAATCACCAAAAAAAATCTCAATAAGAGCATAGGATGACCTTATGAAAGCTCAAAACACTGGATAAGTAGTCAAGCATGTGCTAGACTTTTGAGTATGTGAGAGAAGTCACAGAAATGGTCATATTTTGGTTTCCTACCTGGCACTCTGGCAGAATCTATATGAAGAATAACTCTGATCAGGTCATCAATTTTGATTTTGACCAGCACCACTCTCACTAAACCATTAATTCAATGCTTTCACCCTGGCATGAATGATGTCAACATTGGGGAGATTAGTTAATCATCTACTCAAGTTTTTAACAGAGTAAATCCTGATTAGTTTTGATTTCCAATGTACTAAAAAATCAAAGAAAATGTTAACATCAGCCCTTGGAGCTAATTTTAAGCAACTAAAAGTAGCAAGATTTTATTAGAAAAGAAAACGTGTATTACACTTCTATATTTTTTCTGTAATGCTTTTTTTCTTAATAATAACTTACCACTTTTGGATGCTTAAAATCAACCCTAAGGTTGATGTTAACAAAATCAATCAAACAAATGCATGAAATGCGGAGCTCGCAATAAAATTACTTGTTGGCAGCATAATTGACTTGGTCAGCAAAGAGAATGCCAAGGGTGACATTGAGCTGGAACAGTTACAATATATTCAATGCTCCATGTGTTCTTGAAGGTGCAGGCCTGTCATTATCAGATTAAAGAAACAAAGATTAGTGAGTTACAAAATGCAATTGTTGTTATTAATGTGAATTTTCTTCCTTCCACCATTGAAAGATTAGTCAAATAATTGATTTTTTCCATTATAAATAGAACTAGATTATTTGTCCTCACCATTTGGGGATTGATTAGCTTATTGAATAATGGTAATTGTAGTTTGAGGAAAATTCATATTAATAATAATAATTGCAATTATTCAATAAACCCCCAAGTTCCCATCACTAGTTTTTGAGGATTAATTTATGTATCTATATGTACATAATTGAAACACGTTTAAGTTTACTTGCGGATAGTATAGAAACCTTCCACCCATGTTTACAGATACACCTAATGCAGTTCAAGAATTAACAATAGCAAGCAACATTCTTCATTTTGACAGGTACCTTCATGATTGAAACATTTTTCCACCCGCAAACTTGATCAATGTAACATCACTAACAGAAATTATAGTGTGTAATTTGATTGCAAGCATTTCACTTGCGTTTGTTTTAAAAAAAAAATTACCATAGACCAAACAAATAAAAATATTCAGGAGCTAAACCCATATAATTCTTTATATCAAAAAGATATAATTCTCTATTTCATAAAAAAAAAAAAGTGGTACTATTGCTGAATTCCAAGCATGACTAACTAATTTTGCAATGTTCAATTTCTTGCTTGGAAAATGAGAATTTTAAACTAAACATCATATCTGATGGAGCAAAGGCATTGATTAGTAAACCTGAACAACAAAGAAATGAAGTAGAGAAACTCGCTGCAGCTTCATTAATCCCAACCACAATGTGATGGTGGGGGCACATAAAGAATAGACACATCCCTACGATGGGTTGTATATGATCTTGATCAAATGAAGGAAATACGGGTTGGCTGTTATGGTATGGATTCATCCAAATCATATGTTGGGATGAGAGAGGTGAAGATTTTCTCAGTGATAATTTTCTTTGAAGCCAAACAAGAGTGATGAGAGAGAATGTGCAATGGTTTGAGAGACATGTAATCAGGAAAGGGGTTGAGGGTCAATGAGTAATTTGATTATATTTTTCTACAAAATCTCCCAAAGTGGAGGAACCTAGAAATTGCATAGAAGAGGGAGAGGGCTTAGAGGGCTTCTGAAAATCCCAAGACCCTCCCCCCTCAAAACTCCTAAACAAGGGAAACTTCCCTAAAAACCTTTCCTTATCATTCCCTTTCCTTTCCCCCTCCTAAACCTCACTCCAAAACATAGCCTCAAGTACAAGTAGTAATTGTAAGAGTTGTAGTTTTTTCTTCCACTTGGACAACCTTTTCTTTTTCAACTTTGCAAATTCCTTCAATATTCCAGCAACTATTGCCAATTCAGCAAGCAAATGGGGGAAGTTTCCATTTTTTCCCACATCGGCATAACGTATTCAACTACTTTTTCCTTTCTTCAAAACCAAAAAAGCTTCAACAAAAGCACATTTCTGTGTAATGGTAGTTATAGCAACTTATAATATAATTGAAGGTTATAGTTTGCTTTAATTTTGGTTTGGTCCCTATACTTTAAATAGTTTTTGGTCTATATAGTTTTAAAAATTTTAGTTTTTGTCCCTACTACCAGTAATATGCTAAAACGCCAAAACATGTGTCTTGGAGGGTACAACCATTTGGACCAATGTACGGTGTACTGGAGAGACCAAAACCATACTAGAATAAAACTATAAGAATCAGAATCAAAACAGAATAAAACTATAAGGACCAAGGCCTGGCTTGAACAAACTTCTAAATAAGCCCTTATGAGAAAAAGAAAAAAGAAAAACCAAATGAATTAAACTTCTTTCACAAGTTAAAAACAACTTAAGCACCTAAGCTTTTGAAGAAATTAGATGAGAGAGCTTCAATAAAAGTTACAGTCATTAGTTGATTTTAACTTAAGGGAGAATTTTAATTCATTTTATCTTCTTATTTTCTTCTACTGTAACTACTTATTGAAAAGTCTATCCAAATTAGACTCAAAACCTAAATTTGTAAAACTATAAGGACCACAAATCAAACCTTTTAAAAGTATAGGAACCAAAACCAAAATCAAGATAAACTATAGGAACCAAAATATATTTAAGCCATAGTTGAATTGTCCCAAAAGAAGTCAACAAGATGTTCAATAATATTTGACTCCATCATCCCGTATAGCTTTTTCTGGACTTCCCCTTTCTATATCTTACCTGTTTCTTTACCTCTCCTTGACAGTTATTTTATCATCATGGTCGACCCAGATTCCAGCCATTCAAAATGGTAGCTTCTTCCTCTTCTTTTTTTTTTTTCTTTTTGAATTTAACTTTCTCAAACATCTCACTTGAAGCCCACACCATTTTTTCTTCTTTGACATTAGAATATTAAGATGGACTGCAGCCTCCTGCTCAATTACCAACCTCTCAGCATTGCCCCATAATTCCGAGCAACGCACTTGCTTCTAAACTTTTACTTTAATGATCATCATTCATTTAATGCTCTCTTCTGATGAGCAATTGAGCATCAAGATTATTTTCTTGTCTATGGCCTCACTTTTCTCAGTTTCCTTGAAGATTTATCTGTAATGTAGAAAGCCCAGGAGCCAAACTTAGTTCTGATGTATATCTTGGACTTCCATTATGATATTCTAAATTTATTGCAAATTTTACTTTTACATAGGAAATGTTCAAGTTGATCTTAAAACATATACTATGAAGGACAAGTTACAAATTCAACACAAGATCTCTTATCATTTGCTAATCCTGAAATTTAATATGGCCTCACTTACTATCAAAGATCCCAACATATTGCATAGATGTCTCAATGATTTTAGACTTGAACTCAATTAAGAGCAGACTATTGTAATAGAGTAGTACTAATTTTAGAAACCATAAAAATGGTGAGGACATATCCTGTTCCACATGTTATGAATTCTAAAGAAAGAGAAAAGGTGGAGTTTAAAGCTTATAGAGAATTCTGCGGAAGATAATCTTTCCAATGCATTAGGAACTAAGGACAATGGTTAATGCCTAACATGCGAAGCTTAAAGCAAAATTGAAAGTAAAAATCCTTTTAGACAGCTTTCAGTGAAAATGACTTTCTAGAGGATGCATGTAAGCCACATACAGCATTGTTATTTATTTGGATCTTAAAAGATTACTTCGGGAAAAAAAGGATTGCTTGTAGGCAGCCTTATCTAGCATTTGCAAGAGGCTGATTCCATGACTTGAATCTATGACCTCCTAGTTAGATGGCAACACCTCTAACTGTAGCACCAAGGCTGCCCTTCCTCTTAAAAGGCACCTTAAATTGAAAATAATAATAACACCATAGTTACAAGGATGATTAAAGAAAAATAGCTAATAATATTTATTACGACATTATACATATAGGTTGCTTTTGCACCAAAAGTTGCATAGAAGGCAAATCAGGTCAAAAACATCAATAAAGGTCAAAACATCAATAAAAAGGCAAATAGTGCTGTTACGTAGAATACTAGTTTAAAACCAAATAGGCCAAAACACAACTAAAGGCAAGAACTCATAACCAAAGTCCACAACAATGGAATTTCCTCATGATGAAAACAAAAATCATATCAACAAGAAATCCTTTTCATTCTCTCTCTCTCTCTCTCTCTCTCTCTCTAACACACACACACGGTTGTCCAGGTTTTTTTTTAATTTATATTGGTGAAATTTAGTATTGCATGATGATGCGCATTTTTTATATATATTTATGGTGAAAATAACACAATTATAAGAAACTCTAATTTTACTGCATAAACTCCCACATAATCATTTGTTTCTTTTCCCTGGCTATTTGATGAACTTGTGCAAAAATTGAGATGCAAAAATTTGTTGTTCATTCATTTCCCAGCTACAAAGAAATCAAAGAGGAAACCCATTTTTTTCACTTTCTCATACAATGAGAAACTTTTTTACAGCATCAGAACATCAAGTTTCATTTTAGTAATTTCCTATCAAACACTATTAACGTGAGAAATCATATATATATATATATATATATATATATATATATATATATATATATATATATATAATAAACCAATCAGGCACATGAGCTTCACCAAAACATTAATGTGAAATATAAAACCATAGTTCGGCTTTCACCTAATCGCTGAAAGCCTTAAACTTATAGGAGATTTGGTTGTTAACAATGTTCAATCCTAATCGGCAAATCAATGCAACCACAACTAACTTCAAGTGCCCCCCTCTCCTCCCCCATCCCAAAACCAAAAAATGAAACTAATCAAATCTTAAATCTCGCCAGTATGCAACAGCAACACATACTAAAAACAGGAGGCAGACAGGCACAACCAAGATTTGATATCATAATTTCTCTAGAAGTACATAGATTTACTATACTTACAAAACATTCTTCAATCTCCATTGCCTGCAGTTCAGTAGATTCAATCACATTTCAGACTGATAAGTGATAACATTCTCAAGGCCTCAAAGACGGAATCAACATATGCTTCCCTTGCATCCCTCTAAACAGATGGCTGCTATTATCCTTCATGGAGAAATACACATAAAGGCCCTCCAGAATAGGCACTAATAACCAATGATATTCCTCTTCAAAAAGGGTAACCAATTCCTCCATGGTTTCTCACAGTTATACCACATATCATATTGTGACCACTTATTTCATGTAATGCTCAAGTAGCCATATTGTTCTCATGATTACACAAAATCATGGCAGATTTCAAGGATAGAAAGATGAAACAATCAAGTTCACAAAGCAACAAATTGATTTTCAATCAACTTTATACTGTTCTCATTCTCTATCTTCTGAGGTTTATTTCTTGAAAAATAGTCACATGTAATGTACATTAGGAAATCCATAAAAAGGCCCTTTTCATATGTTCCTCTCACAGGTTCAACATCATCTTGCATCAAATGGTAAGCTTGGTCCAGTATTCGATAGGAGATTTCATCAAAACCAAATGAAATCTCCCTTAACTTTTGACCCCATATTAATGCCTTCTCTGGCATCCCCTGCTTGCAAAAATGAGACAACAACATATTGGTTGTAATCACATTTGGAATAAAACCCATCTTAAGTAATTTTGCAGTAAGAATCATAGCACGATCTAATATATCACTACAAATACCACTCAACATAGTGTTGTATGTCACTGTGTTTGGAACAATACCAGCAGAGATGAGCTGATCCAAAATGATAACTGCTTGATTCATTTTTCGCATTCTGCAGTAACCATGCATGTGTGTATTATAGGTTGTGATATCTGGGTCAAGCCCGCATGAGTACATTTTATTAACAATCTCACCAGCGCCAACCATGTCAAATGCCTTACAGTATCCTCCAATTAAGATGTTAAATGTGAAAATATCTGGCAGCAAACCAAGCCGCTGCATGTCAAGAAATATCTCAATTGCAAACTTCATTTGTCCCCGTCTACAAAACCCATCAATGATGATATTGAAGGTGAAGGTGTCAGAAAGAAGACCTTTTTGCCTCATCTCTTTCTCCAACTTTAGTGCTTCAGTCACCCTCCCACAATCACAGAGCCCTCTAATCAAAGAATTGTAAGCAAAATTATTAGGAACGAAACCTATAGCTGACATTTCTAAGAACACTTCATATGCCTCCTCGACATTACCTGCTTTTGAAAGTCCATCTATTAACGCTGTAAAAGCAACAGCATCTGGATATATACCTCTTTCTTTCATTTCCTTCCAGAGAAACTGAGCCCCTTCCAAATCATTCATCTTGAAATATCCATCCAAAAGCACAGTGTAAGCCACTTTGTTGATGGGAAACCCCTTCTCTAACATCCTATACAACAGTATCCTGGCTTCTTGCAACCACCCTTTCCTACTCAAACCCATAAGCAAAGAATTATATGTTGATGATGAAGGAGTGAAACCGCATCTGACCATAACACGATATGCTTCAAAAGCTTTGTCTTCTAAACCTGCCCTGCTATAGGCTCCTATTACCGAGTTAAAGGCAACAACACTAAGAGTTAGTCCCTTTTCAAGCAGTTCTTGCAATAATTTCATGGCCTCATCGAGTCTGCCAGCCCAACATAGCCAGGATACCGTTACATCATACAGTGAACAATCCGGAAACAATCCCGATAATATCAAATCTTTCAACAACCTGTTCGAATCCTCTTTCCTCCCATACTTATAATGCCCCCAAACCAAAATATTAAAAGTCACACAATCAGGAGAAACACCCATAGTCCTCATCTCATCATAAAGCAGGCTAGCTTGACCAACCTCCCTTGCCTTGAAATATCCATCCATCAGCGTATTATACATCGCAACATTCGGAGCAATCCCCACATCCTGAATCCCATCAAAGAGCTTCCGCGCCTCCACCACATTCCCTTCCCTGCAAAGGGCATGCAAAATGGTAGTAAACGTGGCAACACTCGGCTCAACACCGCTCCTAACCATCAAATGCAGCCAATCAATCGCAACGGAAGTCCTCCCCCCAATGCAGCATGCGTTAATAAGAATGTTAAACGTAAAAACATCAGGACTACACATAAACTTAGGCATCAAATGCAACAAACTCTCCCCAACCAAGACCCTATGCTGTCTACAAAACCCACAAATCATCGCATTAAACGTGATATTGGAAGGGCGAGGCCCTTTGAAAATCATATCCTTAAACAACTTCCAAACACTACCATAATCACCAACCCTAAGCAACAACCTTAAGAGAATGGTTATTGAGGACAAACCAGGCCTAACTCCCACATCCCTCATCATACGCAAAACCTCCAAAGCCTCAAAACCCATCCCCACATTGAGAAAACCCCGCAAAAGGGTATTCAAAACAGAAAAATCAGATTCATACATAGCATGATTCCTCCACATAAAATCCACTATTTTATTTGTTCTACCAGTCCCAACCCTCGGAATGAGCCACGAAACCACGTCTTGGGCTAGAAGCTGAAGCTTCTGCGCCGCCAGAACATGCGCCGCGACGCAACTCAAACGAAGGATATCCTCAGAATCAGAACAGTCCCCGAACGATAACTTGAAGAACGCGAACGCGGCGTCGCGGGTTTGAAAGAGCTTCATGATTTTGACCAAAAAGAAGGGGCAGAAGCGAAAGGAGAAGGCTTTGAGGGCGAAACCCTGGTCGGTTTTAATAATGGTGGATAAACCCACGACCACTATGCGGCGTTCGCGTGGGGTGAGTGTGTTGAGGGGGTTGAAGTTGGAGTGACTGAGAGGGAGAAACTGTGAGAGGTAGTGAGAGGAGTGTGAAGAATGGGAATTGGAACAATAGTGGGAGTGAGAGAAGAGAAGGGAAATGAAAGAGGGGTGTTTTGGGAGAGAGAAGAGAGGACGAGGAAGGTGGAAGTTGGGTGGCATCGGGACCTTAGCATTGGTGGCTCAGGTGAAGAATGGAAATTGGTTCGACTGCTGCTGCTGCTGCTCCCCGACCTCATTCACTTTGCTTCTAAATCATGCTGGAGCATTGTGCCAATGTGCCGTGCGCAGCCTCAATTTTTAATATATTATATTTAGTTTAATTTTTAATAAATATATGTTAATATATCATTAATAAATATTTAAATATATTTTGTATACACACTTATTCATAAAATTATTAGAATTAAATATATTTTTAGTTCTTTAAAAAATAATTTATTTTTATTAGTCTCTCAATTTTTCAAAAAATTCTTTTTAGTCTCTTTCATTCTTTGCGATAATAATATCATATTTTGTGATGATTTGACATTATCAAAAATATTTTTTCAATTTATTTTCTTTAAAAATAATTTGTATAATTTAAAACAGTTAGAATATGTAACAATATTGTAATAATTTTGCATCTATCTTTTTATTTTTATTCTTTAAAACCAATACAATATATAAAAAAGGCATCCAAACCATTCAAGTAAAATATATTGACGTTTAAAATTGTCAGCATTTTTTATAAAAAAATAAAAAATAAATTCAACTATTAAAAATCGTTACAAATTATGAAATCATGAACACATCAAATAATGAGAGACTAAAAGTAATTTTTCAAAAATTTGAAGGACTAAAAATATATTTAAGTCAAATTATTATTATTGGAAATGTTGTCTTAGGTAGGGATGTAAGTAAGTAAGTTTGAGTTGGGTTTAGTTAAATCTATGATACAATCCAATCAAATTTGAACAGATTGGTTTGGATAGATTTTCTAAGAAAAAATGAAACCCAACTCACTTGTAAAGGGTTTGGATTGAGTTGGATTAACATGATCAAAATATTTAATTTTGTTTCTTTTTTTTTTGTTTAAACTCAACTTTTTTATGAACTATTTTTTTTATTAAATAAATCAAACACAATTGTTTCTAGTTATGTTTTTTTTATTAAAAAGAAAATTTTGTGATGTTGTCATAGATACCTGACTCCACTCCACCAATTCATATATATATATATATATATATATATATATATATATATATATCTATCCAATAAGGATGAAAAATTAAACATACTATATTCGAGATAAAAGAGTTTTAATAAGAATGATGATGATAAGTTTCAAATGCTTTTATCTCCAAAAACTAATGAGACATTGTGAAACTTATTCTTAATTTGGGATTAAAATTAAGTGAAGTAATTATAATAGAATTTCATGCATTGTTAATTAAATATATTTATTATAAGTCATGCGTATGTTTTATATTTTACACTTATAGTTAATTATATAGTTTCAATGTTTTAAATACATCACAAT
>PYAF01004326.1:282325-309615 GCA_007407185.1 Glycine tomentella | reverse complement strand
CATGTAAGACATAATCAAAGTGAAAGAAATCTTATACCAAGGACAACATCCTCAATAATAATAATTTTTTGCAGCATCTATGTATATAAAAATATATTTAAATATTTATTGACAATAGATAATTAAATAATTTTAAAATAATTAATTAATAATATATTAAAAATTTAAAAATTTATTTCTATAAAATATGAATTTAATACCTGGGTAAGGAACGAGATACTAATCTAGTATATACTTATAATAGAACAAATTTAAGAAAATAAATTATGTAAGGATTTAATTTTCATTATCCATCAATATTTTTTTTTTTGTATTTTATATTATTATTTAATAATGTATGGAGATACTATAAAATCTTAATTTTGGAATCATTAAAAAATAATGATGATTATGAAAGATATGTATACATGGACTAAACTCGTATACTTTGATAAATTGCATTTGACTTTGTTCCCATCCATGCCTTTTGCCATCACTGTGAAGAACTACTATATAATTGCTAATGCCCTCTTTATTGATAGTAAAGGCAATGGGCTACCGATATACTTTCTTATACATATATTGGACTCAAATTAAGGCGACATCTTACATGAAATGTGCAATACATCCCTGCTATAATTCGGGGATGAATTATATTATTCACTTGACTTATTCTCAGATGGTATGCGTCCTTTATACTATCAAACCTGTCATGATCATATTCAGGTTCGGCTAATCCTGTTTGATGCATAAATGAGTTGGATTTTGTCCACCTGGTTAGATCGAATCCATGGAATTCAACTAATTATACAGTAGTGGATTGTGAGCTATGGAGAGAGGATATATTTTGTGGTAGCAAATGGGAAATTAGTGATATAGTTTTATGCAATAACAAACATGCAAGGGTGGGTATCTTGTACTGTATCCTCTTTACATTAAATAAAATTTTATTTGTTAGATAAAAAAAAAAAATCAAGTCCACATTGGGTTTGAGTTAGATTTCATCTTGATATTAAATATTGGTTAAATATTTTTTTTTTATGTTTTAGTGTTTTTTTAATATTAAGTTTTTAAAAGCCTTATTTTAATTTTGTATGTTTTCAAAAGAATTTGTTTAAATCATTTTTTTAAAATTTTCTATTAACAACCTTAATATTTTATTTTTGAATTTAAAAATAATTAATTTAAATGGTGACAACTAAAAGTTTTAAAAATTTATAATCCACAAAAAAAATTGTCATCACCACCCCATTTTAGAAAAAGATCCAAACCCTCAAATCCCTTCCATAATCAGTGCTCAAAATATTAATGGACAACGACAGAAGATAAGAGGGGGTTTAGTTTAGTTTAGTCTAGTCTAAGAGTCTTGGGAGCGAGGAAAGAAAACAAGAAGAGGGGTTTTTGTTTGTGATTGAATTGGGGATCTAGGGATTGTGTACTGGATAATGAATTTGAATCCTAGCGGTTTTGACTTTGTCACCTTCTTAGAGTCTGAAGCAATGATGACTTAGTGAGGCAACAGGCGAGGAAGACAAGTGCGCCACAGAGAGGAAGAAGACGAACAACTACTTCTACCCTCTAAATCTCCTCGTCGACGTAATTCTCACGAGTTTTTCCTCAAAATATGGCCAATTCAGTTAGTAAAGGTTGAGTTGTTAAGATTAAGAAATATTTTTGGTGTCTTTTCGAATTTTACTCATGGTAAACAACTAAACTATGAGCATGTTTGAATATGTGTTAAAAGTGTTTTTGAGAATTTTTTTACTGAAAAAAGCATTAATTATATTTCTAATAGAAAAGTTCTCAAAGATACTTCTAATTTGTATCCAAACAGGCCCTATATCTTGAGATCCACGTGGTTAGTTGAGTGGTTGAACTTATCCAATGAAATATAGGTTTTGGACTTTATAATGAGTTTGAATTATACGTAAACCTCTATAGTCTGATATGCTCAATGCTTGATGTGGCCTGTAGGTTTTGGTTATAAAACCCACCAAAAGTCCAAAAAATAGAAATTTTATAGGACTTGAACTTCGTTTTAGAAACTCAAATTGAATTAAGAGTTTTTTATAATTCAATTTGTTATAGTAGTAACCCACATTATACCAAATAGCCTATTTTCTACCTTTACCTAAATTGTAATAAAAGACAATGATATTTCACACCACTTTGTAACAATTTTATTTATCAAATGTTGTGTATCAGACATTAGGTTATAGATCTTTTCACTTATATGTTGCTTAACTTGTTAATTTTTATCCAATGTGAGACTCCACCTTCACATTTGTACTCCAACAACCCCCCTTGTGAGTATCTTTCACATGATAGTCTCACCTTCAAGTGGAAGTCCTTTTCAACCCACGAGTATCAAATGGTGACCCTTAGATCTTAAGTGTGGTTGTCCCAGTCCACCTAGCCATGGCTTCCAATATACTATAGTATTTTGCACCGTTTCGCTCCACCTCTTCATGGCCATATGACACACTACTTGCGCCTGACCTTCATCGCCAATAAGACTTTAGATATAGGAGATTTTCACACTTGGATCCAATGCCAACTCCATTATATTTGTCTGAGCTGCTTACTAATTTCAACTATCAACTTTGATACTAATTGTTGTGCATTGGAGAAGGATAAACACTACGGAAATTTATATAAATAGACCATGAACACATCATATAAGTGAAATGACATCACACTTTAACCCAAAATCATAAAACTTTAAGTTTATGGATATTTTTACTTATATGTTACTCAACTTATTTATATACTTAATATGAGACCCCACCTTCACACTTATACTCCAACAAGTATTAAGAGGTTGCCATGTATTTTAGGCAACACATTCCAAACTATTTATATAAACAATTTAGACAACAATTAATTTAAGGTTTATGCAATGGTTATATATACAACTGTTGCCTATACATTTAAGCCACAGTTTTCATATTCTCATATACTTTAGGTAATTTTTTTTTTAAAGAAAAATGTGGATAGGTAGTGCTAAAAATGCTCAAGTGAAATTCATTACTTTATATTTTAAAGACTAATATCTTTTACAAGTCACAATTGGTCTTTTACTTAAGTTAATCTCATTAAACTTTTATTAATAATTATTACTACATTTCTTACTAATTACTCTCTCCATCTAGTCATTCTAAGCTATTTTCAAGAAAAAGTAATAAATAAATGAAAGAGAATAATAATTTTATAAAATTAATTTTACATAATCATTAATTCATTTCTAGATTTTGTAATTTATCATTAATATATAAGGGATATAAGTAGAAAAAAAAATCAATGTTACATTAAGAAAATAAATTAAAATAACAATTATATTGAGATAATTTTTCTTTACGATAATTATAGATGGAGGGAGTATTAAAAAGTCATATAGAAAAGCTAGCAATACTTTTTTAGAGAGCAATGAAGTACTAGTGTTCAATAACTTATATAGTAGAATGATAAAAAAAATATCAAAATCTTGGAATCAAAATATATTATCCTATAGAAATATATACAAGATAAATATTTTTTTTATTTCTTACCAGTTTTTTTTAATAATACTTCAACTAGCTAGTATATAAAATATTATTGAATACTTTTTTAATATTTTTAAATGTTAAATACATGATTTTCATTTAATATTTATAAGAATATCAACATAATAAACATGTTTCTTTAGAAATTACTAGTACATGTAGTACATTAGCACACCAAAAAAATGGAATTACCATCACGAGTATAACCATGCCGAAAAAACTCACATAAATGAAACGTTACAAATTAACTCGATAGTTGATATCAATAAATGCCCTCTTTATCAACTACTATATGCAAGAAAGCGTTAGGGCTTCTCATTAGCTGTAAAAAGGTCAACATGCATTAACTAATTTCTTATTCTATCCATTTCCCCGACAGTAATTTTCCATTGCGAAATAGCATGTAGTATATATATGCCCACCTTGCCAACTTTTTTGCCCACGAATCATGGATTTCTGTCAAACACCCAACAAATACTACAGTAATATCCTATCTGATAATTCACACGAATATCAAACCCCATTGCCCAATCAAAGTAAGAACACGAAAAGCAGTTTCTTTCCCTTTACCTATTCTTCATTCACACTAGAACTGGATATATAGCTTTGTACGATTGAAGTTATAAAATGAATATAATTTCTGTTATGTGAATGTGACATTGTGGTGCAACTAATGACTCTAAATTTTTAATATGCCTTGTTGGATCAAACTGTTTAAATAGCTTGTCTACTTATTATAATTAATTAGGATTTTAATACGTGTATTATATAAGATAAGCATTTTTATATAATTAAAAGTTATAAAAAATAAATATTTTTAATATAAAAATTATATTATAATTAAAATTCATAATAAATTAATATATTTGAATGTATAAAATATATTTTGCATTTACAATAAATAATTTAAGTTATGACTATTTTTTAAATATTATCAATTTCTCTAAAAAATTATTGAAACTCAATTTAAAGACAGATAAAAATGATAGATGGAAAGATATATGATATAAGCCGTTAAGAAGATCAAATAAAATATAAATAAAGCTAAATAAATTAATATGATTGAGATTTTTTAAAACTATTTGTGAGAATAGTATGTAAAATATACGGAAAAAAGACCAAAAAGTTTTAAAAAATAATTACGTATAAAAAGTGAATATATTATTCTTCAAATCATTTATTCTAATTTATAATATATAATATAGATACTAGCATCTAATTGTTGTAAAGAATCTGTTCTTTCAAAATGGTGAAATAATATTTTTTAAGATAGGTTTGGTTGATAAGAAAAAAAGAAAAAAGAAGATTTTTCTTTTACTATATATATATTTAAAGTTGATGACACAATATTTCTCTCGATCTATTAATTTCATTCATTTTGATTCTCTTTAACTCAACCAAACCCACCCATAATGTTTTTTTACTCAAATTATCTACTCTTAGCTTGGGACAAAACAAAAGTCAATTGAATAGGGGAAATCTAATTAATCTGCGTGATTAAAATAGTAGTTGTGGGTCTCTCATGACGATCATTAGGAAGACTAAAGGCAGAAAAGTGAAAACCAGTTGGCTGTCTTAGTTTGTTTAATGGGGCCAATGATATTGGTTGGTCCGTGTTGAGACTCAAAGCTAGCTATGGCATTCCAATCATTTCCACAGCAGAACTTTCAACCGACATCAAGCCCTAGCTACTACCTTCTATCTTTTTTAGTTTTTACACAATTACTTTATATTTATTTTGTAATTTTGTTTTCCTCAATAAGATGTTCTGCATTCTGAAACAGGTAACCATTATTATGCACTCCGATACTTTAATTTTATAACTTTTTGTATTTTGGATATTCATAACTATACATTAATTTTATTTTTTAATTGTGAAAGCATAAAAAAAAAAGAAATATAACATGATTTGATGTGCTTGTGTGTGGATTAATTTTTTGTTATTAAAAACCGAAGCAAGAATGATGAAAAAAAACAGTGTAAGACATTACTATTTTTAATATGCATATTTTTATTTGGTGAAAGTTTTTAAATGTTGTCAAAATCTTTTAACAACATTTTTACTAAATATATATATATATATAGGAAAAAAAATGTTGCTAAAAATACACTGTGGTAGTAATTCCACAATAAATGCATATGCAAAATAATTAAATAAGTAAGGATTTAATTGATAAAAGAGTAATTAGTATGATATTGAATTTTACAAATTATAGATAAACAGAGACAATTTTGTTAATAAAATTTGACACTTAATGAAGGTAGTATACTATTTAACTAGAGATAAACTCTTATTGGCAACAAAAGTTTTTTTTTATCTTAAATATAAATAAATTTTAATTATTTATGTCTTATTTAATGAGATTATTTCTAAAATATTCTTAACTTAATAAGGTCAAATACTTATTTTATATTTGATATTAAGTTTCAATTAATGATAGTTTTAAAAATATTTATTTTTTAATTAAAAATGATATAGTTTCATAAAGTTAATTAGTTTTCTGTGTAAATTTTGTCTTTTTTTTCCCTTCATATAATCAAGATTGGAGAGAGTATTAATCAAGACTTTTTTTAGAGGCCTATTAATCGAGACTAAGAAAGCCAAATCCTCCCCCTTTAAGTAATAGGAAAAAAAGTTACGTTTGAAAAAGAAAATGGTTCAAGATCCTAAGCGAAAAGAGGAGTAACAAAAATGTCTTATATACATAATACATTCATTAGATTTGAATTAGTTATATTCCTTCTAAAAATAGTTATTTTTTTTCTAAAAAATTTTATTTTTTAATTATATGAGTTAATTTGAATAATTAACTCAAAACAAAATTGATAATAAATTTTGGTGTGAGAAAATTAAATGAATTAAATATTTGTTAGCTTTGAATTGTTTTAAAAAATATTAAAATTTGCATTTGAAATTTTTTCAATTATTAACCCTCCACTGAAAAAATAAAAATTAGTAATCTCCATTGACAAGAAATATACTAACTAAAGATTTACTACGACGTGGGAATTGGCAAATCTGCCAATCCACACTTTAAAATTGACGTGCCCGGAGAATTAGGTCTGTGGGACCGCCAGTAATCAATTATATATGTGACTGGTTTTGTAGGAAATTAAGCTTTTTTTTTTTTTGTGAACTTGCACGAAAGCTTTTCGAAATATTAATATGATATTATGAATTATCGTTTTTTTTTTCAAAAATATGTTCTCACAATTAAAAGAAACAACTTCAACCGTTTTTACTTCTTTTTTAAAATGTTTTTGACTAGATGATCAAGAGATTAATACTCTCACAAAGTATGAACAAATGTTAATTAATGTAGGGTATTTCTTAATATTATTATTTTCACAAATTAACAGTTTTTGAGATTTTAATATTACATGTTTAAAAATTTCAAATCCTTTCTATTCAAGTCACACATTGATATTCAAAGTTAAGGAATATGTGAGTTAATTAGAATTGGATTTCTAATCCTGTTTTTAAAAAACATTATTTTATTAGAACAATTTAATAATATTTTATTCTAAAAATACTTTATAATCTTGACTGGTCATACTTTAATGCATATAAAAAATTACACCCAAATCAATGCTTTTTGAACTTTTGTGCAGAAAAACATATTATGACATTTAACATGTAACTGCAAAATTAATTTGGAGTTTCATCTTTTACTCTCACACCTACACGTGTCAGCCACCATCTTTGGGCCACATACCCTTTGACTTGGACGACCATGGTCAGAAACCTACACCTCTTGATATACGTTTTTCCTATGGAAACCTCCTTTGATTTTCTATGCACCTTTTAGGGTATTAATTAATAATAAACTTGTACGACTAATTAATATCCCTATATTTGTTTATTTGACCTTTCTATATATCTTGACCTTTTTCCTATCCAAACATTTCATCAGATCCTTTGCTGCTTCTTCTATCTTCCTTTTCATGTGTGTCTCCTTCTGTTTCTCCACTTTACCTTTTTTCTCTCCTTTTTGTTGATCCCCCTCTTCACCTTCTTCATCTCACACCATCTTTTTTCTTCACTCCTTTCATTGTTTTCTGTGTGTTTTCTATGGCGGTTTTACCAAGTAGCTCCTCAAGCTTGGAATTGACCATATCTGTCCCTGGTTTTGCTGCTTCACCAACCCTTCTTCCCTCATCATCTGGTAAGCATCACAAATATATAAACATGTTTATTTCTTAATTTGTTAGTTGTATCTTTTTCTAATCTTCATGCATCACCCTCCATCTTTGTCATTTTGATCAACCCCCTTATATCATCTTAATTTAAATTCCTTCCTTTTTTTTTGTTTGTGTTCTTTTCTTGTTTGTTTAATTTCATGGTAAATTCTTTTAAATTTTTTTTTCACTTCTACAGTTGTTTCTATCATTCAAGTGGCCCCTTAGGCAAGGGATAATTATTTATTTATTTTTTCTTACCCTTACTTAGATTAAAATTAAAGTCACGACCACATGAAACCACCAGGGTTCTATTTTTCATCTCTCTCTGGTTGGTGATTAAATAGAAATGATGTCTATAAACATCATATTTCCAATCTTGTCCTTAAAGGATATATATTGGATCATGTACAGAAAATCATGTGTTTGTTTTGCCTGTAAGGTTTTTATTTTTGGAAGTATATACATAAATATCTAAGGCAGTGTTTGGTATTAACAGTGAAAGAATTGGACATAAACGAAGTACCTCTTGAAGAAGATTGGATGGCATCAAACATGGAAGATGAAGAAGAAAGCAGCAATGGAGAACCTCCTCGAAAGAAACTCCGTCTCACAAAGGAACAATCTCGTCTCCTTGAAGAAAGCTTTAGACAAAACCACACTTTGAACCCAGTAAGTAACCCTTCAATCTCTCTCTTAGTAGTATTTAACATCATGCCATTTATATCATTAAACATTAAGTAGTGTCATAACTAATGCTTGCTATGTATATATAGTTCCACTATTTAAGTAATATATTAAGGTTCTTGAACTAGTAACGTCGGTCCAGTGGTAGAGAGTTTTGAATAATAAATACAATTACAAGATCATGAATTATAATTTCAGTGCGGTCATTGTATACAAAATACAAAAAAATTATAATATATATATTTTCGGTTCTTGAATTCTTGGTTTTGTAGAAGCAGAAAGAGTCTTTGGCAATGCAACTGAAGCTGCGACCAAGGCAAGTGGAGGTGTGGTTTCAGAACCGTAGGGCCAGGTATGGCTAATCAATCCTAATTAATAAAGTGATAGAAGATTAATGGCATTTATTTTTTGTCATTTATGACTTGACTTTAAAGTAAGACTACTATATATATAAAATTTCATCTTTACCCGCATTTTCTGTGGGTATAGCATATATACAGACAAATTTCAAATGTTGACAGAATAATGATAATTATGATATCCCTCATGAATCTGAATCCGATTCTATACCCCCTTAATATTCATCCGTACTATCTCTAAATAAAAGTGGAAAGCGATCATTTAAAGTTGCACTTCCTTCACATAATTCCTCATTAATAAGTGATATAGGTCATACGATGAAAGAAATCTGAGTGTTGTTCGGGGATATATATAGATCAAATATTTGATTCAAGTTGAGCCACAGATCTATGTAATCCACAGATGTGTGTGTGTGTGTATATATATATATATATATAAACTCGAGAAAGGATAAAAAAAATAGTTGAGCATGGTTGGGAAAATCTTAGTTTATATATAATGCATGATGATCTACATTTATATATAACTATTTTATATTACTGTTTTCAAAGCTCTTCCCCAAAACTTTTATTTTAAACTTGTAAAACTCAAACTCAATATAAACCTGTGTGTTCTATTTATTCATAGCATGTTTTATTTGTTATTTTAAAAGCCTCAAGTTATAATTTAGTGGAAATTTTTGTGGCTAATTTTTTTCTCAAGTGTTTTAAGTTTCAAATCTCAAATGTGATCAAACTATATATAATCACACCATTACTTGAAGTTAGAAAACATAACTTTATTAAATTCAAACATTCAATAATAATAATAATAACAACAATAACAATAATAATAATAATAATAATAATAATAATAATAATAATAATAATAATAATAATCTTAGGTCATGAAGACATAGCAATGGCGTGAGACTAGCTAGCTGGCGTTCAAATAGTATGAACAGTTAATGATGTAGTTTCAGTGTTAAACCATAATTTCAGCTGTGTGCAAAGAACACAATCATTGTTGTCTAAATTAAAGTAGACAACTCGATAATGATAGCACCGCATTGGTGGAGTTTCATTTGGCCTCGTGTGCTACACTGATCATCACTCCAATAAGTGCGACTTTGACCACTTGTTTTGGTACTTTAGACCAACCATGCATTTGATTTTATAAATCAATTATTAGTGTTAAGCATCATGTATTTAGTTAACATCAACACGTATCTCTAAAAGCATTAGGGTTCTTTACTTATTCCCAATAATAAATTTTTCATTTCATGATAATCATCTGTGTCCCTCAGTTCCTGCATATTTACTTGGATCATATATCTTCTGCCATATATATTGTTCTTAGAAGTTAATGTGGAACTTGTTAAAATAACTTGTTTATAACTTTTTAAGTTTTTTTTTTTCAGTTTATTTTAATAAAGTTTTTGATATGATGTAGCTTATTAAAATTGTTTTTAATTTATTTCAATAAGTTTCATGATTATGTTTAATTATATCATAAATCTTCACACAATTTATTTATTTATTGAATAAGTACTTAATCAAGACATTTACCTAAAAGTGCAATGAGAAAAGAAAGAAAAAAGAAAAACTAGTTTTATGTCGTCTTCTCTTCTCAAAAGAATTACTCTCCTATAAATTATATCTTAGATATTATGTATTTCAAAAGATAAGTGAATTAATTATTAATTATCTAATAAATTTGAAAGTTATTCTTAAATTTAAATCTAATATTCATTTTACAATTTTTTTTTTTGCAAAAAATAGTTGAAATAAAAAATATATTAAAAAGTCTTAAAGTTACTTTAAAAAATACACATACTTTTTTTTTAAATCTCTTCCGGACATGCTATGAGTGGAGTACCTTATACAAATTATGAGAAGTCTATAACTTCTGATCCTTTTTTATTACATCATTTCATGCCCTCTTAATATTTGAGGACATTATTGATGAGTATTTTAATAGTATTGATTGAAACATATAGAAATGTATGAAAAATATAATGAAAGTACATTAAAAATCATAATGAAAATAATACTTAATAATTATTTTTTAATTCAGTAATTTTTTAACTCTTTAATTATTATATTTAAAGATCCTTGTTATCATTTTCTGTATTTTGTCTCAACCAATCTATTTAAGGTCTCAAATCTCAATTAATCTCTACCTTAAGGTATGCATTTTAAGTTTTTTAATTTACAAAATTTATAGAGTTAATAACAGTCCATTATATTCTCTAGAAACACACTAAATTATATGTTAAGTGAATAGTACAGTATTAATGAAATATATAATGATCCTAGACTTCACCTGACATGAGAAGCAATAAAAGGCAAAGTGATGATTCGTGAATTAAGCCGTGTCAGCCATGCAACAATATGTAACGCATTCAATGAATGCGTGTGTTTATCTGTTTCGTGAGCAATAATGATCTTTAGAATAATTTGGTATTTGTTAACTGTACTAGTTAACAAAATCCTAATAATAATAATAATGAATAAAGTTGAGTGTTTATTATGCAGGAGCAAGCTGAAGCAGACAGAGATGGAGTGTGAGTACCTCAAGAGGTGGTTCGGTTCCCTCACAGAGCAGAACCGGAGGCTCCAGAGGGAAGTGGAGGAGCTGCGAGCCATGAAAGTGGGCCCACCCACCGTGATCTCCCCTCACTCCTGTGAACCGCTCCCGGCCTCCACACTTTCCATGTGTCCCCGCTGCGAGCGTGTCACCTCCACCGCCGACAAACCGCCGTCCGCCGCGGTCACTTTGTCCGCTAAAGTGCCGCCAACTCAATCCCGTCAACCCTCCGCTGCCTGTTGACCCTATAAATATATAGTCGATCTCCTACTCCTGCACGCCACCTCTACTACCTCATCATCTAATTAATCAGAAACAGTGCAGAAACTTAACTAAACTTTAGAAAACTAAAAAGTTAATGTGAATCAAGATATAATGTGCTAGAAAAAAAATGATTTTTTTTTATTTACAAAAAGGGTGTTTTCGGATAGGGAAACTTTTGTAGTTTGTAGTAGTGGTGCTTTCAATGGTAATGCGTATCTGATTATTGCGCTTTCCTATTGATTTTCTCCTTTTTCAAATATGGATATAGTTTAATTAAATGCTTTGAGAGAAGAGTTTCATTGTTTATAATAATTTTATCTTATTTGAATTCGAATAGGATTATCTTGTGGGAATCATTCTTGTAGTCTAAAATAAATAAATATAGACGTAGCGTAAACAGAGCCGATTGGCTTCACAAATCTTATGAAACAGCGTTTGAGGAAAGAAATTGAAAGGGAGTTCAATTATATCAGATTTGGAAATTTTAGAAAAATGTAAAATTTAAATATGGAAATGGCATAAGAGGAACCGTACAACCCTCATGCAGCATATGTGGGAAAAATTGAAAGGGAGCCCGGTTTTATTAGATATGGAAAAAATTGGAAATTTTTTTTTTATCGATTTTTCAATTGGTTCCTTGAACTTTTATTTATTTTTCAATTGGGTGTTCTCATCTAATTGTAGTTGTTATAAAAATTAACCACAAACACTTAATTAGAGGTGTAAATAGTAAATTGATAAAGTATTTAATTGTGAGAATTTTCTTTGAATTTTTAACCTTTTGCATAGCCAAATAATTACAAAGGAATACCTTGGTTGAATTGACTTGAAAAGGTAAAAACTTTGAAGAAAATTCTCATCAAATCAGTTGTGCATACAACACACTCAATAAACATTGATTATCTATATGCAACTCTAATTAGGTATTTACAATTAATTTTTTATAACAACAGTTAAATGAGGAAACCAATTGAAAAATCGATAAAATTTTAGAAACCCAATTAAAAAAATTAGAAACCTAATTAAAAGTTTGATAAAAGTATAACGACCTACAAGTTAATTTAACCATAAAAAAGCCAGTAAAAATAACAATTGAGACATCGTCATCGGATAAATAACAAATCGTGATTCAAAGTTTAAAGTGAACCAAAACCACCTACAAATAAATTCAAAATTCTAGAATAAGATATGCATGCACCCAAAAGTTAATCCTTTGAATCACGCAATATTTCAAAATGGTTTACACAGGATGTATTTAGCCAAAAGGGCCAAATTAATATCTTTTTTGCTTATGTTTTTAGATTGCTTTTTACATATAATTTAAAGTATATATCATTTTCTTACATTATATTATCACTTTTGTGTGAGTCATTCATAGCAATCTCATGTTCTTATCATATTACAATATAACACATTTAAATATTGCTACCTTGTTTATAAATAGTGGGGTTTAAAATAGAAACCTCATCTTTTATCTTGGAAGCACGATTTTGGATTTCTCAAAGGAGAAGGGCACCTTGAGAGCACCCCTGCTTTGAAGGAGGGTGAAGAAAGATTTCTTCCTCTTTTGTTTGTTTTCGTGTTTTTCTTTACGATTTCTAGCTGTATCACAACCATGAGTGGGTAGTCTCTTTTGGTCGTCTAGGATTATGATGTAGCCATACCTCCTGTACCCTTTTTTATTTCAATCAATGTACCCTAATGTTATTCAATTAAATTTCTTGTCATTCTTTATTGTTATTGTTGTCACTTAAAAATTCAAAGTTAGGCAAAATACGTTTCGACAAGCTTTATCTCGACAAGATCCCAAAATAATGAAACGATTAGTGTGAAGAAGGGGAATTTGCTTCTTGATTATGGGTTCCCAAGTCACTCTGGAAAGTGCTTGTTGTAGGTGAATGAAGAAAAAGGGAGAAGATGTGATTTTGTGTGAAAGACAAAGGTTGAAAACTGTAAATGAAAGGCTATAAAATGGAAGTAATAAGTCAAAGTGATAAAGGCAAGTAGTAAAGAAAAGGCTATAAAGGAAAACAATAATGGCTGAAAATGTTAAAGATAAAATTCAAGATAAAATAGGCTTGTGTTTGATTGACCGGGTGTTCTTAAAATTTGAAGTACAAAGTCTGTCTATTTATAGGTTAAGAAATCTTATATATCTTGAAGTTAATGAGCAGTTTATAAAGTTGTGATGAACACTCCTATTAGATCATGACTTACAACTCTTGCACAACTTGCTTCCTATTTTTAAGGAATGTGATCTTTTTCTTTTAATGAGTATGAGGCACTATCCATTGACATGATCTTCAATCATAATCTTAACTAACTTATCCACATTTTCTCCATCAAAATATTTTCCCTTTTTATTTTATTTTTGTTACCAACAATTATATTTTGATTTGATTAGTCTAAAACCTAATTGATTACATAACATTGATCATCTATGTGTGATTAATTGACCTAGAAAGAGATTATTTTGCACTAACATGCATGATCAAACTTGTTGGGTAATTTCTAGTGGATTAACTTGATTGGTAATCATAATGATAGTTAAGATCTCTTAACATAAATTAATATTTCTACGATCAATTGAATATTGATTTAGGATTAGGACTATTATTAGACCTAGATTAAAGGCTAGTAATTGAATTAAGGGAATACTAGTGATTGATTCAATTGAGGATTTATTGGATTAAATTGGAGAAAAGAGGGCATGCATGAATTCATAATCCTGGGCTTCTTTTTATAACCGTTTCTCACAAAGTTCTTGTACTTTAGTTCTTCTTTTCGGTAAAACTTAAAATTGATCAAAAATAATCTTTCTTAATTTGGTAAAACTCAAATTGTTTGATTATTGCTAAATTGGTTATTTGGGAACACAATTGGTTCTTCAGGTTCGATATCTGAACTTAGGTCCACTGTTACTATTGCGTAGGTACACTTACTTTTGTGCGAGTACTATTTTAAAGCATCGCTACTCATTACTAATGCTATAATTATTGTTTTGGAAACATTGAAAAGTATAAATTTCTACCAAACTAACTACATCTAAATTGAGAATTTGTTAGGGCATCTCTAGTGCGGATGTTTACATGAGTTGCTTAACTTCTTTTTTTTTTTCTTTCATTAGAACAAATTACATTAAGTTTCTTATAGAGTTGCTTATATAAGCAACGTAAACTATACAAGCATCTATCTTTGCTTATATAAGTAACATTTTAAACCAAATTTATACCATAAATAAGATATATATGTTGCAAGTATTGTAAGATACACAAAATTAAATTAAGCATCAACTTAACTATTTTAACATTAAAGTGAATATTTATAAAAAAAAAAAAAACTTAAATCTATAAAAAAAATTAGAAGAGCAACAAAAATTAACATAAACAACCCATTTAAATAATCATGGAACATGCATGCTCTTATTTGCTCAACTGTAAACATATTGAAATATGGCATTGACGTTGGTCAATTGAAATGTTGAATTCACAGTTGATTTTATTTCACTGCATAAAAATGCAAGTTTGTTTTCGGACTTGAAAATCAATGAATTAATTTCTTATAGGGCTTTTGCATAAGAATATTAAGCTTTCTAGCTATTAGTTTTGATGCATTCAGATGACAACTTCACTATAAAATTCGAACATTAAGTCATCATATTTGCAATTAATTTTGAGTAACCATGCATGGAATGGAAGATAATTTATTGTCCCACTTTCACACCACTATCACTTCCCATGCGTTATAGGTCCTAGATTCTTGAACAATTAGTTTTGAATAACGATGCATGCAATGGAAGCATAGTTTAGTCCTCTTTAATTTGCATAATGCAGCAACAAATTTTAATATTGATATATGTTTTTAATATTTCAAAATAAAAAATATTAAGGGGTTGCTTTTCTCCATATTTAAAGTACTCTGAAGTAATTTTTAAAAATAATCTCACAAAATGTGTTACAATCTTTCTCTTAAACTCTTTTTTGAGAAATATTTTTTACATAAATATTCTACAAATTTTAATATTTTTCGGTGAATAAAAAAACAAAAAAATAATATTAAAATTTGTAGAATATTTATGTAAAAAATATTTCTAAAAAATAAAATTTAAGAGATAATATTACAAGATAATATTTATATATTTTATAATACCAATTTCTACAAAATTGATAGTCATAGGCATACTCGGAGGGCCTTTAGGAGGTTTGTCTACGTACTGGGGGCGTGATGTATGGATAAAATTAAAGTAGATGTGAAACCATTTCAAATAATTGTGGGTGCACGCTCAAATTGGAGTATAATAGTAGTATATGAAAATATGTGATTTCATGATGATTTTTCATGCGATCCATTTAAAGGATTCAAATGCAGATGAGTTATAACCTAGATGTGGCTAAATAATCGTTAAGACACGCTTGTATAGTCGTGACTCGTGAAATGTTTTGGAGTGACAATTGTTAAATATATCCTACTAAATTAGTAATATATATCTCCTTTTTCCTTTGTTTTCACTACTTTTCTTAAAATAACCTTATGATTTCATTGTCAATTTTAATTTCCTTTCTTTCTGAGATCGTTCACCCCCCATCCTCCCCAACTCACGACGTGTGGCTTTTTGGGTTTCTGGGAAAATTAAGGGAATGAGTCTTTTCATGTAATTGAGGGTATGGGCATGTTCTATGTATGTCACAGAACACAAATGTCAGAAATGTGGGATGCATGATCACAGGGTATTCGTTTTTTGGCTTATGCTAGTGCACATCTTGTGCTTCAAGTAGAGGTTTCTTATGATCAAAATTATCCAGCTTCTAACAATTTTTATATGTTCGCCTCTCAGTTTGAAGCTCAAAGTTATTGCTATAGGAAAGAATGGCAAAGTATTATTGTTAATTTTTAATTTGTATAACATAAGATTGATGGGAAAAAAAGATGAATGAGAAGGGTGTTCATGTACCTAATAAGTAAATGTATCAAACATTGGGTGCAAATAAATAAGGAGAAAAGGAATGAGTCTGAAAAGATAAAGGAAGGTGGTGAGTTAGAAGGAAGGGGGTGAACGGGTTACAGGAAAAAAAAAAAATTAAAATTGGCAACGAAATTATAAGGATATTTTGAGGGAAAAAAACAGTAAAAATAGGTTTTATTTATTAATTATTTGTGACAAGTCAATTTTACCCTTAAAAATACCCTAGCTACCATATCCAATCTTTTATTCTCTGTTGTCCCTCACCTATGGCCAACCTTCCTCTCCCTCATCCACTGACTCGTTTAAATCCCAGAACCACAACACCTTCGCCGCCGTCGAGGACCTCGATTGTAGCATCTAAGAGAAACTCCACCACCAAATGAAAGAAAAAAACGTCGAAGAAAAAAAAAAAGATTGCTCAGTTTGTAAACTCATCGATTGTGAATTATTCGTCTTGTTGAGTATTCATATATCTTAAGTTTGGAGCCACGAATGAAAGATCACCATTGTTGTTGGAGAAGACTTGTTTGACAGAGAAGATGAAGAGTACTGGGTGTGACTAAATCTGATGGTGGTCGTGAATCAGCTGTGAATCCTTTAGTCAATTTGTGGGGAAGAAGATGGGGACAATATTGTCATTTTGCTTTTTTTTTTTGGGTCTTTCTCTTATTTGTTAAAAATTATTTAATTTCAATCTCAATCATTGAAATATTTTAATAATAAATCTAAGGGCTGATAATAGTTGTGCATTGATGGACCACTTAACTTACTATTTCACCATAGACTAAACCGTAAAAATAAAGGGAAAAAAAGGAGGTATATTATTAGTTTAGTGAGGTATATTTAACAATTGCCTTTGGAGTTCTTGACATGCATGACATGAATATGTTGAATAAGTCAATGGACTTTTAGTGGGTCTCGGATGATGCATTGGCCCAATAAAGATTTGGGCATTAGGATCTAATCTTCATCAATTTCTATTGGTGTAGACTCAAAATAATTAAAAAAAACAATACCATTTTTAGTTTTAAAATGATATAAATAATATAATAATATGAGACAAACCAAAACAAGTACAATACTCACAATTTCACACGCTTTTCATCCCAATTTAGGATTAAAAGGGGATGTACAATGCAAATTATAGCTACTCTATGTCACCTTTAATCGTCTTATCTAGCAAGCATATTATTCTCTCCTCATCGTCATTTATCACATTTCCTAACTGAAATCCGCTTCTATCAATTTGATAAAGTTATGTAACATCATTGATTATTTGCCAGTATTATAGAAGACAGTCTTGTTTTCTCATCAATATCAAAAGAAAACAATGTGCAAGATAGACATATTTTTTGGTCGGTGAAGAAATAAATAACTTGAGATGCAACAACAACAAGAAAATGACCAGAAGCCCAAAATCAAATCACTGAAAGCCCAAGATCATCATTTCAGGCCCTTGGTAGTAGGATCAGTCAGTTTTCTTCCTGATGTGTAGTGTGAGAACAAAAGCATGACACACCCAGCAGGGCATTTATGAGAGATCACAACATTGGTAAGAAAAATATCAATATATCACAATAAGAGGAGCCCAAACCAACAAGGCCCAGGGGACACACTATGAGCCCAGATAGATATCCTACCACGTGAGAACATAATTGTGTTTCAAACATAGTTGTGAAAACTAGTTCGGTCATTGACCCGGTCGAGGTAATGAGTTACTGGGTTAGTGGTTCAACCTGTGGATTAGTAATTGGTCCAGTTTGACCCGGTCTATATTAAAAAAAATTCAAAATTATATTATATATACGTATATAACTAACATTATTTGATTAAAAAAATTCATCCATAATTCTATACTGAAAAATCCAAAATAAAAATTGAAGTATTAAAGTTAATATCACAAGTAAAGTATATTAAAAATAAAAAAAAGATGTAAATAGTAACTATACCTAAATAAAAAACACAAAAGTCCATTTCAAAAAAAACACAAAAGTCCATTTCAAAAAATTATATGAAGACTGCAGATAGCAAAAATAGGTTCAAAAAGAAATTTAGGCCCAAATCACAGAGACCCTACCATATGTATTCTTCTTTTCTCCTTCCTGCGCCTAATTTGCTGCACCTTCCTGAACGACAACGCTGTTTTCCTTCTTTTTTCCTCCCTGCGCCGATTTGTAAATGGTAACAATATATATATTCTTCTTTTCTCCTTCCTCACTCTTCCTGCGCCTTCCTTCTCTTCCATTCCAACGCTTATCCCGTTTTTCTTTCTATTACTGTCCTTCTCTTCCTGCGTCTGAAGCGTTTTTTTTTTCTCCAACCGGTCCGGTCCAAAAAATCGGCCGGATTTCTAGTTCTTCTCAAAATCGTCCGGTTTTCTCCGGGCCAAACCAGGTCACATGCATGACCGGTTCACTAGCCAACTCGGCCTGGATGATACTCCGATTCCCGGTCTAACCGGTTCGATCGGCCGGTCCGAACCGGTTTTCACATCACTGGTTTCAAATATGAGATAATAACAACTCATTTGTTAACCTAAAAAAGAAATACTCATTTGCTTCTAAATTGTAATGATACTATATTTTTTTCCTTCCCGAACACTTTCAACTACTTTCAACATATTCTTATAGCATCTTAAAAATTGTCATTTGTATCACAAGCTTTGTCCATATACATAGACATATATAAATGACGATTTTAATCTGTTACATTCTTTCAGTTTTTTCTTTTAAATCAAACTATTAAAAAAAAAAACTAGTATTTTGAACATTTTTTTTTTGAACATATAACATATGGATAAGGTGTGTGGTTCTACAATGACCAATGATGTAGAAGTGACAAATGAATTGTGGTCGATTTGGTATAGTCAGCGCTTAGCAATCTCCCTGAACTTATGGATTATGAATTAATGATGTAACCTTCCGTGTTTGTTTGGTATCATAATTTCTTGAACTTATCCACCATTTTATTTTAGGATTAAAGTGGAATTTGATTGCATAAAATCATGATAAGAATTTAATAGCTGCAGAGTATGTGGTCGTGGTGAGGGGAAGAAATTCCAAATCTAATGATAGGAAAATATATATTTTAAAAATGAGAACAAGCAACAATTTAAAGGGAGTTCGAATAAGATCTTTTCCTTATATTTCTTTTTGACATGTTTTGGTTGGGAGACGAATCACTAAGAAGAAAATCAAGAGTAGAAACAAAACAAGCAAGGAATTCTAATCAGACAGTTAATATAATCACCTTCCCTACCGAACAAGTAGAATAAATTGACTTAAAAGCACTTAAGCAATATCACTTGGACTCACAACTTGTGCTTTATTCCAAAAAAAATGAATGGCCAGAGACAAATATTTATAGGAAACACTCAGAAATTTTTGGCTCCAAGTTTTCTATACAGCAAAAATTTGTGTCCAATAAACATATACCCAACATGTCTAGAAGACCCATTGAATATGTCCCTAATTTTGATCCCTAACCATTGAACAAGATAAAGCTAGCTAGCTAGTAAATCCAAAGAGGTTATGAGAAGGTGGAACAATGGCTTAGCTGTATTTTGGAAATTGCTAAAGAAGATAGGAATGCCCAATTTTGAGAATGGAATGGGACGAGGAATGTGAATCCATGAGTGGCACCCTCTACAGTTCGAAGAATGTTCCTTCCCATGGTTGGCATTTGGGGGTCCCTAAGCAAGATTTTGATATTTGAAGTAACTATAAGTATAAAGAGTGGGATGATGAAGTCTCAAATCTTAAAAGACAATTTTGAAAAATAATAGTTTGAATTGTTACTAAATTAAATATTAATTAAATTCTATCATCTTTCTTAAGTCTTATAAATTAATTAAAAGGTCTTATATTTAAGATTAGAAATAATATATATGAAGCTATCTTTTATAAAGATTCAAGTCAAACTCAATCAAGATCTATAATCTAGATATCAATCTTTTGACATGGATTGGGTGTCGATGATATGGGATTAAGGTAAAATATTTAATGATGCTCAATCACTTTTACTTCCTTTTTCTGACCTGAAATATTTTCTTTCTATTATGCCCTTTTCAACCTAGGATTTAAATTATAATGTCACTTGAACAATTGAATGTAAGGAATCTCACAATAGAAGTTTCTTTGCAACTTTGGTTCAGTTTGGAGCTATATACGTCCAGCAGCTATGACTCCCAAATTTTTAATGTTTTTACTTTAGTTTACATCTAATATTTGTTTTTCGAATTTATTTAACTAATAATAGTATTAATCGGTGTTGTAAACATAAATATTAGATGTATTATATGGAATAGGGGTGTCATATTCTTTTGACATACGTCTATGTTCATTTTTATAGTTAAATTAAAAAAATAAAATTTAAATAAAAATATTCAAATAGTTTGTTTATTCTGGGCGTGGCACGATTAAAAAGAACTAATTATTTTTAGAAGAAATATCCACAATTTAGTATATGCTATCAAAATTACTATTATAGAAAGATACATATGAAAATTTTTAAAAAAACTTTAATATTTATATATTTTTAACTAATTAAAAATATTCAATAAAATATACTAAATGTTTAATCACTTTTTAAACATTACTCTTGTTTATACCACTCCAATTAAACAGCCTAATTTCGTCACCTTAATATGTGTTCTGGTTACATGTGTTCTTATTCACTTTATTGCTGGGTGTGTGTGTGGGGGTGTAAAATTGTTATTTGGTAGCTTAAGAGGAACCATGAGAAAAGCTGGAGTATTTGAAGTTGATCTTGGTGCAAAAAAAAATCCGTAGGCCCAATAAAGAGGAGAAATAACCACTTCTTGATGGGCACGTTGGTCAACAGCACACACATTGAGGAACATGGGGTTATTGCATCCCAAAGCATGTAAGAGACCGATGATTTTATTGTGTCTACAACTACAACACTGCCACTTAGAAACCAAACGTTAAAGATCCATAACTTCTCAACTTTATTTAATTTATCAGCAATTATAGATAGTATCAACAGACTGATAAGGAATTTTAACACCAAAAAAAGAAGAGAAGTGATTTTATATGTTAACAGCTTCTTCACTTTAATCAATTTTTCATAATCTCTGATTTCGTAACAAATATCCCCCAACACACTTTATACTTATCAACAAAAAATTATTTGTTATTTTTTATCTTCATGATATTAATGTGGAGTATTTATGAGTTTTATTAATGATTAATTTTGTCACAAAATTTGACCATTATCTTTGGTGAGATTCTCTTCTCAATTTTGCTTTTTTATCCAAAGACTCGAATTCAAAACCTTACTTAAAGAGATCAAATTTAAGACCACTCATACCAACAAAAAATTATTTGTTACTAATTTTCATAAAACAAAATAATAACATATTTTAATAATAAAAAACTCAACATATAACTCTCATTTAAAGTCTAAATTTATTTAGATTTCACCTATATTGATGCACCTCTAAATTACAATGTTGTACGTACACAAATTAAAGGTTTAATTTCTTGGAAGTTACAAACGCTGCTGCAAGTAATTGTGAGTGAGTATTATAAAAGTGATCACCTGAAACCTATAATATTCTAAGGAATTCAAAATTTATAAGTTACCAAAAACTCCAATTTTTAAAAGCACTTTTCAATACCCAACAATATGCAACATCTTCATTATGCATTGGCATTCCTGCTACTTAGGGTGTGTCTTTCTGGCAATAGATCACACTCTTCAATCAGTTCCCTTATGACTTCCATGTTTTTGACACACTATCGCAAATTATCATTAGAAGAGCATAATGATCCCAAACTCAGAAACCCTACCACAATAAAGAGACTTGCTTCCCAACACTATTGTCCCACCTTCGCACCACTATCACTTCTCATGCGTTATGGTCCTAGATTCTTGAGCAAATTAGGTTTTGCAAAGCCTTCTTACGACTAAATCATGAAGTGGGTCTCTTAAATTGTGCATCTTTCCCATCTCAAAAAAGAGGAACCAAGAAAAAAGAAGGAAGAAAAAGGGTCTTAGAATTTATTGGAAAAAGGAGTGAGTGGGGGCTCCTAATACCTACTTAATAGTTGTAATATGCCACTCATGTTGCCATTGCAAAAATTGAGGCTCTTTCTAGTTTGTATACGGCTTTTGTATTAGTGCAAATGTTGAGTAGTATTTCTATCCCAAAAATGAACTAGATTTGTGAAGTATACATAAAAGGAAGAGTGAGTGGGTCTCCTTATACCTGCTTAATGGTCGTAATGTGCCATTGCAAAAATCAAGGATCTTTCTAGTTTGTATTGGGCTTTTTTAGTAGTGCAAAAACTAAGAACTTGCTATATAATTTATCTCTCTATTCCAAAAAAATGAACAAGATTTGTGGAGTATACATAAAAGGAAGAAAAAAGGGTCTTTGACTTTATTAGAAAAAGGAGTGAGTGGGGGCTCCTTATACCTACTTAATAGTTTTAATATGCCATTCATGTTGCCTTTGCAAAAATTGAGGTTGTTTCTAGTTTATATACAGCATTTGTAAACTTGTTGTTTAATATTTCTATTCCAAAAATGAACTAGATTCTTGGATTATACTAAAAACTTGCTTTTGTACAATGATCCATATAGTTAATTGCACCATAAAAGGCATATTAATATTAATTAATTTGCTGGAGGTTGGCATTGTGAAAGGCGATGGGGCCAAATAAGTGGAACTAACAAGCTTTGTGGAGAGTATTGGGGATATATGGTGGTGGGCCAGGTGGGGGTATTTGGGGAGGGTCCATTGGGCCGTGGGCGACATGCCCCAACTTTGCTAACTACGTAGTAAGTACTTGCATACTTCAAAAAAGAAAGGGAAAAAGGAAAGCCACTTTGAACCACTCAACAAAATAAGGGTAGGGGACCATATATTTTGTGCATATGAGAAAGACTTTTAACCCTTTTCCTTTTTTCCTTCACATGCCCCTAAACTCCTTCTTTGACCCTTTTATATTGGCCTAACCAGATGTGTGACTCAATATGTGGGTAACTATTCAACTTATCTTCATCTATGCAACTACAGCGTCTAGCTAGACTGATGTGGTTTCTTCCTCCGACTCCAAATCTAAAACGGGACTTATTCCTTTGTTTTCTTCCTCATGTTCAAAGCATTTTGTTTCCTACCCCTACAAGCCTTTCTTAATTTGGAATACCAACTACTATGTACTTCTACTAGGTTTCTCTTTTACTGTTCAATAATTGTAATAGTTAAATTGCTATTTGAAATGAAGTTGCACGCCTTTGAATTTTTCCGTACAAGAGATCAAGCTTTCATCCCTGATTAATTTAATTAAGGGAATTGCATCAAATAAGTGATACATGTTTAATATACATAAGTAAGATTTTGAATTTAAATTTTGTATATATGAAAAGTTCTGGTTGAGAGAATTAGCCCCATCATATTAAAATGTTCTCAACACAAATAAAATTACCTCTATCTAAAAAAATATATATATTTGCAGTCGAAACTAAAACAATTTAAAAGAAAGTGGTACTCATCACCTCTTTGATGACTACCATAGCAACTTTTCTTTTTCCTCCAAGTTTGGCTAATGTGTTATTTACTTTGGATTACTTGGAAGTCTATTTGAAAATAACATAAATTGTTAAAAAGAAGTTGATTTACCAACCTAATTAGTATTTTTTAATAAATTTATGAGTACAAATTTATTTTTAATATTAATTTTATAAAATTTGTTGGTTTGACTTGTGACTTAATACACATGATTATAGTTTAAGCATCATTTTTGTTGTCAATGGCATAAATTATTTCTAAAACATACAATAGGCGATAAATTTTACAGTAAAAACATTTTTATTGTCTATTTGTAAAACTATTTCCAAATTATATAACAAATAATAATTTTTAAAGCCTAAATGGTTAAATTACTTTGATATGTCGACCCTATTTATTAATATTTTTTTTGTTAAACTTAATGAAAGTCTAAGATTCCCTTTGAGGTGTTTTTTCATTTTTTTTCTTTGAAATTTTCAAAAATCAAAATTAGTTTTACTTTTGAATTTTGAATTATGAGTTTAAGTTTATTTTTTGTTTTTAGTTTTTTAAAATAAAAAATTAATCATTTTATCTTATCTCACTCTATTATGAAATAATGGTGAGAGTGATGATGACAGCAGTGATGGAAAGGATAATAATGATGGAGTGGAATGACAAGATAATAGTGTTGGAATTGTGATGATAATAACAATGATGGTAGTGTGGTGGCGTAAGTGGTAGTGGTGGTAAGAATATGTTTTTTAAAACTAAAAATCAAATGTACAAAACTTTTTCTTGGTTTGAAAGGAATGTAAATCTATTTTGAAATTGAGTTAAAAATTATTTCAACTCGATCTATTTTTATCGAACACGTTTTATTTTGAAAATTGTATTTGAAAATCAAAAATTAAAAAACTTACAATTATCCTAAATAGGACCTAAGATAACTTAAACACAAATATTCTTTGACTTGCTTCTTTAAGCAGCTAACCATTTATTCTTTTTAAAAAAAAACCTCTACCTCTTTAAGCTTCTGTCGTTTTCACTAAAAAAAAGGTTAACGGTAAATTTCACTAACTTTATGGTCTTTTGTCTGGTCTAGGCACTTAGAGAACATGAACATGATTGCAAGAGCCTAAGAAATAGTTTGCAATCAAAAGTTCTCTTGATATTCATTTCTCTAGTATTTATAGGCAATATTGAGAGAGACCGTTGTGTCTTTATATTCCTTTAGGTTCAACAAAACACTATGTGAAATTAAGTTAGTGAATTAAATGTCTATTACCAACTTGTTACTATGTTAAGATAAATCACTTTGTTAATTTTTTTTTCCTGGTATGTACTGACGTCATGCTACACAGAAAAACTATTTTTGTTTAGAAAATAGATCATCACTAATAACAATTAATATTTTCAAACACTGTTTAATAATAGATCATCACTAGCGCTAGCTAGTATCCGAGACACAATTAGTGATTGATATGCATACTCGCTAATCAAATTATCAATAATTATTCATATATAATATATTTACCAATATAAGTTCTATGGAAAATTTGTGCAGGCGAAAGCACGTCATATTTTTTATTTAAAGTTTATAAATGTGACAATACGTTAGTGGAGATGCATGAATGAAGAGTTTTTGACGCAGTTCCAAATTTCATACACAAATCACATTTAGTCTAACGCCAGCCGACACTGCATGAACATATGAACACCTAATGCCTTAGTGTGTGTTTGGAAAACAGTTAAATCCAACGCCGCAACCGGACTTTCAAATGAAGGTTACAAATATATTACTTTGAAATTTTTATATTGGAACATATAATCTCTTCCGTCAACATGATTTCAATATTAATCCAAACACATTCTTAGGGTTCACACGTGATCCCAATCTCCCATATAGTGTCATCAATGAAAGAATTATAATTAAACAGGTCAAAGAAATTTGATTGAGACGCGAAAATAAGTAAGATATGGTGAAGACTGAAGCAGTGTAAGCTTTTCTTCTACGAAACATCAACTGTGACTACTTTTTGTACCGTCCTTCGGTCTAACATGAATGTGACTTGCGTTGAACCAAGTTACTTTTCTTTTGGACTTTTTTTTATATTTATAATATAAACGTTTCTTTTGGACATTGAATATTATTTGTTGTGCCTAGGGTAATAACGTAACTAAACTTAGGTTGTTTTCTTTTTTCGGTGAACAACACTCAAATGTTAACTTTATATAATCATGTTATTAGGTTTTATTTGAAGAAAAAATATGTATAGGTGCATGAACTTGTAGTCTTCATGTCAGTGATTGCATTCATTCTGAATCTTTTTTAATTCTGTGGGATTCTCTCACGTTCTTCCAATGGTCTCACTTTTTCACGTTTTATACCGTGTCGCTATCATGGAAGCAAACTAGTTCCAGATATATAATGCTCTCCAGGACATTTTTAAGAGTAAAAAGAAACGAAACTTTTTTTTTTTTTTCGGTGCATAAAGGGACGAAGCTGAAACTATTGACTATTATACAGAGGCATTTAACCAATAGTAAAATTAGGAACCGTTAAAATGGACGAAGATTGTTGGAAAGTTGATACCAGAATTTAGTTACTGTAGCATTTATTCATAGCATGTGAAATCCAAGAAATAAAATGATTAGATGTGAAATACAAAATGAATACGTGTTTGTTTTTATCGGTTTTGTTTTTTGTTTTTCATATCTTTGTTAAATAGTATTAGATAAACATATTATGGATCTTTTTGATTCGTTAAAATTAAAATATTAAACACGATAAGAGAGCAACACATAACAAATTTTTATCCCACAATTTTTTTATGAATAATAGACAATACAAGTAAAATAATACAAAATTTATTAAAATATTTGGTATTAATTATCTGAATACAATGAATTTACCAAAATATACTAAAAAACAAATTATAATAAAAAATTCGGTAAAAATGATTATATTGGTTAGTTATTATTATTTTTGTTATTAAAGAAATATGAATAAGGATATACAGTGACATTTTAATACTTTGTAATTGAGATAAAAAATTGTCTCATGATTTTCTGAGTATACAAATTAGAGATTTTGTCTTGTTTTCGTTTGTTTGATTTGTGTTATTTTCTAACTTTTTTTAAATTAAAAGTGGAATAAAAACATTTATGTTATTTAATACCATAATCTTTAACAAATTAAAAAGATCCATAATATGTTTATCTAATACTA
>PYAF01004326.1:270755-282225 GCA_007407185.1 Glycine tomentella | reverse complement strand
TTATTAATTTTGTATGTGAATGCTTAAAAAAGAAAAAAAAAACAAATATGATTTTAATTTTTAATAAAAATATATATTTTTATATAAAAAACGAAACAGGTCTAAATAATTAGAATAAGGATGAAATCTGCCACAAGAATAGAACCTAAAGTTGATTCTCCAAGAGATTTTTTTATAATAAAAATAAAAATAAAAATAAAAAAGACAATGCATGCTAATTAAAAATTTTGGCTTTACATATCAGCATGATTCGAGTAACTGAATTCAAATTTCTTAAATTAACTAGGTTTTGGATTTAAATTTTGTGAATGAAAAAAATAAAATTGAAAATATATAAAAAAAATCTTATTAATAATGGTTAGTTAGATTCTCAGATATTACCATTTGATATACTTTACATTAATAACATAATGAGCTAAATATTTGAGTTAGATTTTTATTGTTGGGTGTATTGATTGGTTTTATAGAATGAAAAACTTATGTTTTCGTTGAAAGCTCATATTATTATATAATAATAATTTCTTATAAATCTAGAAACTAGGAAGTGTATACATAACTAATTTTTTTTGTTATAATATATAATTAATTATTATAGGTTGTGTGTTTAAATTATGGTCTAAAACTTTTATAATATATACGCTTGTTAAGATATAAATAATTAATTAAAATATTAAATACAGATTAATATATTCATACGAAAAATTATACTATAAATTTATCTTAGAATTTATTAAAATTAAAATACACTCAAAAGTACTATCTTAATAAACTTTATGAAGAAACTGAATTTTTTTAAGTACATCGAAAAATAAAATAAACTAAAGTAAACAGCTAGACATACGCAATAGGCTCTTCTATGGAGTTTTACAATAATCCACATATATTATTCAACTAATTGATCTAGATTCTTGGATGATTATTTTTTAAAAATTAACTAAGTTTCATATATAAATGTTATTCTAAATCGTTCCTAAACAAAGAATGTTATTCTAAATATTTCATAGTCTAGGGAGACAAAATTAAGTTACTGTTATAAATTGTGTTAACTAATATTTTTTTGACAGGGTGTTAATTAATATTTAAGAGTAGTGATTGAAGAATACTGATTCGGTGTAGAACATTTATTTTGGTGTTGGTAATTGAAGAATATTTAATATTACTTATTAAATGTTTTTAATATGAAATTTTAATTAAAGAACTATCAAACTATATACTTATATTTTAGCATGAAATTTGTTAGCATTCGTCCATTTATTTATTTTAAAAGATAATAACTAATAATAGTTGAGAAAATAGTTGATACTTCTCTGAAATATTTAAGAATGTAATTTTATTCACCTTAAAAATATTTTAGATTAAATAATAATAGAAAAGATTGGTTTAACCCCGGTTTTTTATGTGGATTCAACTCCAATTTTGGCTGATTTTATATTACTTTGACCCATTTTTACTAGTTCTGACATGCTCAGTTTTTTAGAGTCCCTGATGAACTGGTCAACTAATTAGTTATTGGTTCAATGATTGAACTGACCGGTCTAATCCGAGGCCAAAAATTATTAGAAAAAAAGAAGTTAAATACTCATTTTTTAACAATCTTAACACTAGAACAAATTTTTGTATAAAGTTCTTTAATCTATATGAAATTGTATGATATATAAATTTAAGATAAATAACTCATTTAAACAACCATGCATTATACATTCTTGCATAGTTTTAGGTGATTAAATAAAGCTTTTAGAATGCTGTTTAATTCCAAACCCACGTGAATTTCTATAAATATAACGTGTTTTTAATTAAAAGAAGAAAATTACACAATAAGAACATTGGTATATGTTTAATTAACTATTTTTCCATCAATATTTTTTATATAAAATGTGTTTTTTTTTTCTCAATTCAATCATTAAATTATAATTAGATTTATATATATTTTTGGTTGCTATAATTTTTTTGGATTTTAAATTTAGTTCCTAATAAAAACAATTGACCTTTGGTCCCTATTTTTTAATTTATTTTGTATTTCGTTACCGTCACTAAGTTGGCTTTGTTAAGACACCTTAAAATATTTTCGATTTTTTTTTTGGTTTATGATGATGGCAGCACACGACGGCGGTGCAACATGCGAGAGACACCTTCGATGGTCAATGAGTGAGGGAGGAGTGAGGGCACGGCGTGAGTGAGGGAGGGAGTGCACGAGCTGAGTGAGGCCATGAAGGTCAGCGATTGCATGAGTGAGTGAATGCATTTTTAAAAGCTAAAAATACCACGAAACCACGACGATTTTACAAAAACTGTCATTAAACACAACTTTCTAAGTCGATTTTTGTAAAAACGTTGTCGTTGACATCCTTTATATTACAAAACTGTCATCGCAAAGATGATTTAAGACGATTTTTGGGAATCGTCATGGTTTTGCCGTCGTAGAATACAATTTTTTAGTAGTGCCTATCTCCTAAATTGTGTATGAAACACAAGTATATGATATTGGTCCAAAACATGACATAGATTTTACCTACACTATTTGGTTAAAGACATGACAACATTACGCAAGTATGGTGTTCATGTGTAAATCAAGGAATCATTTAAGATTTTTGTTATAATCCTTTGTACTATAAATGGATTTACATCATATTTAAATTTTCCCAAATACAACATACAAAACATAAACCATGTCCTATTTGTGAGAAGAAACCAACTACCATCCATTTTACCATTAAAGAAAGGCAATATATAGCATGATCATTAGAGTTGTTTCAAATGTAATCATGCATCCATGTCATTGTCTTAGAATAAAGAAAGCTTTCAATGACATATAAGAGAGTAAAAGTGCTCTCTAGAAGTATTAATTGGAGGGGAACTTTATCAAAGTGAAGGACATCAATGTTATAGTTGGTAAAAGTAAAAAAATAAACATTTAAGAGGGAGTTTATCACGAATGAGACACAAATTAGATGTCATGCACGTAGAAAAATATGAAAATATTTTTGGAACACTTCTCAACATACATGATACAGCAGATAATTGTGTGAATGTTGGACCGGATTTACATGTAGTGAGAATATGCAAAGATCTATCTCTATTATCTGGTGGTAAGAGGACTTACTTACCCCATATTTCTCATACATTGTCCAAAAAATAGATAAGATTTTGAGTGTTTATGTGACATAAAAGTGTCATAAAGATATTTTTTGAATGTTAAATTTTAGTTATTAATTCAGTTGAAACCTATATTGTGTTTCTAATAGATAATGTAAATTTATGCGAGAACGCGGTTTTAATTTTTGCAAGCACACAATTTAACTTGTGTAATTATTAAGTATGATTAAAGGCAATTAATCACACCCAGTATTAAAGAAAATGAGAAGTGGAAAAATTTATGATACTTGGAGCAACACTTAGTTTCAATTTGTTCTTTTTCTCCTTTTCCCTCTTATCTTCCCGTGCTTTTCTTTTTCTTTTTATGATGTAATGGTACAAAACACTTCCCTCGCCTAAGTATTTTTTTTTTTATTTGTTAGAATTAATTCCTTTAACGTAAGTTGTGTTTATTCCTGATCACATTTGTTCCTTAAACAATAAATTGGTATTACTAATACTAGTTTTAGCCTCCTGGTTGACTTTGTGACCAATCATCTCGCATACAGGGTAACTTATTTTGAAAGCCTCAGTAAAAAATAAAAATCCAATTATTACTCTCACTGTTGACTCAACACAGAATCTGCAATCAAATCCAATAATTTACCGCGGGCTCCCTCTTCCAATCCTGCAAACAGCTTTTCAACTTTGAGAAACGAAAAGGAAAGAAGAGTGAAAAGTGAAACAAAAAAACGGAAGGGAAAAAAGAAGCATTAGAGCTACCACGTCACCGAAAATCCATACGCATTCTTCCCCACCACATGCTCCATCACTCCATTGCAACTTTACCTTTATCTTAACCCATGTTGGGTTACCTTAACCATATCAGGCGGTCACTTCCCTCCCTAGTGGTCCCCCAATCCCCCTAAACTCATTCACCTCTTTCCCTTATTCAATAACACTCTCAAATAAAAAGAAAGAAAAAAAAAACCTCATCTACCTATAATCATAAAATGATCATATAATTATAGTTCTTTTTCTCACCATGGGTATATAAATAGGTAAATACATAGTTATATATATATATATATATATATATATATATATATATCCATCTCTTCTCCTTCTATATATGACCCTATTCTCTATTCCCCTAGGTCTATATATGTACAGCCTAAGCTAAACTAAACTAAACCCTTGCCTTTCCAAAATTCTAACTCTCTCTCTCTATTTCTTAACACTTCATCAGCAAATTCAGAAACACTGCAGAGTATAGCAGGCATATAAGCCTTTGCAGAGAGACATATATCCCCCTCTCAGACCAGTTAGTTAAGTAACGGTTTTCTCCTTTCCATTTTTCTCATTTTCTTCCCAATTTACCCTTCTTCCCGGTACTCATTTTCTCTCTTATGCCATCCAACTAGCTAGTCAGCAAAGCTTTTCCATTTTATTTAGAATTTTTTGTTGGTCTAAACACATACTCTTGACAAGCCAATCCTATTCGATTCGAGTAGGTTTTATTTAGAAATTAAGAAAAAGGGAAAATGATAACCTGGGGAGATTTCTACACGGTGATGTCGGCGGTGATTCCGCTGTACGTGGCGATGATCCTGGCGTACGGCTCGGTGCGGTGGTGGAAGATATTCTCACCGGACCAATGTTCCGGCATAAACCGCTTCGTCGCGATCTTCGCCGTTCCGCTCCTCTCGTTCCACTTCATCTCCATGAACAACCCGTACGAGATGAACTTCCGGTTCATCGCCGCGGACACGCTCCAGAAGATCATCATGCTCTTCGCCCTCGCCATCTGGACGAACTTCTCCGCCAACGGGAGCCTGGAGTGGATGATTACGATTTTCTCCCTCTCCACATTGCCGAACACGCTCGTGATGGGGATCCCGCTGCTCATCGCCATGTACGGCGAATACTCCGGCAAACTCATGGTGCAGGTGGTGGTGCTGCAGTGCATCATCTGGTACACGCTCCTCCTCTTTCTCTTCGAGTACCGCGGCGCGAAGCTTCTTATAATGGAGCAGTTTCCTGAAACCGCTGCTTCCATAGTCTCCTTCAAGGTCGATTCCGACGTCGTTTCGCTCGACGGAAGGGATTTTCTGGAAACAGACGCCGAAGTCGGCGATGATGGGAAGCTTCACGTGACGGTTAGGAAGTCGAACGCTTCCAGAAGGTCCTTTATGATGACTCCGCGGCCCTCTAACCTCACCGGCGCGGAGATTTACAGCCTCAGCTCCTCGCGTAACCCCACGCCACGTGGCTCCAACTTCAACCACGCTGATTTCTACTCCATGATGGGGTACGCGCCGAGGCATTCTAATTTTGGTGCTGCGGATTTGTACTCCGTGCAGTCCACGTCACGCGGGGTCACCCCGCGCCCCTCAAACTTCGAGGAGAACTGTGCGCCTGCTGGTGCAATACATCAGCAGGCTATTAGCTCCCCGAGGTTTGGGTTCTATCCCGCTGTGCAGACGGTGCCCGCGGCGTACCCGGCTCCGAACCCGGAATTCTCCTCCGGGTTAACGAAGAGTGTGAGCAAGAATTCTCAGACGCAGCCTCAGCTTCAGACTCAAACGCAGCCACAGGTTCAAGCTCAAGTTGCTCTCCCTCCTCCTCCTCCTCCTCCTCCTCAAGTAGCTCAACCTGCCACCAGTGGGAACAAAGCCAGCCACGATGCTAAGGAGCTCCATATGTTTGTGTGGAGCTCCAGTGCGTCGCCGGTTTCTGAAGCCGGCGGCCTCCACGTGTTTAGTGGGGCTGATTTTGGAGCGTCTGATCAGTCAGGTCGCTCCGATCAAGGTGCCAAGGAGATTAGGATGTTGGTTGCTGATGACCACCCTCAAAATGGAGAAACCAACAAAGGTACTAATACTAGATTCTTCATTTTACAAAACTTAGATGCAGTTCCTTTAAGTACTTTAATACTGTTTTCTTGTCAGAACAGCACAAAAAACCATTAGAATTGGAGTTTTTGATTGGATAACAAAACTAAAAGTACTTACATGTTCCTTTTTATTTATTTTGAGGAAATGATTTTGATTTTGGTGATTGTTGGTTGGAAATGAAGCTGCAGCAGAAGGAGAATTTGGTGGGGAAGAGTTGAAGTTTCCAGGGAAAGAAGGAGAACAAGCAGAGGAAGAGGGAGGGAAAGCTGGACCAGCTGGGCTTAACAAGTTAGTATCTAGTTCAACGGCGGAGCTACACCCGAAAGCCGCTGTCGCCGGTGCCGGAAAACACATGCCTCCGGCGAGTGTGATGACCCGTCTCATACTGATTATGGTGTGGAGGAAGCTTATCCGCAACCCCAACACTTACTCCAGTCTCATTGGTGTCATTTGGTCCCTCGTGGCGTTTAGGTAAGTAAAAATTAAAGTCAATCTGAGAGGACGATGCTTGTGGCCAATTTTTTTTGACATGATTTTGACTTTTAGGGTTTTGTTTATTACTGTGTAGGGTGGTTATAATTTTGGGTTGACGTTGGTCTGATATATCATTATTAAATTAATTAATTGCAGGTGGCATGTGCACATGCCCAAAATAATAGAGAAATCAATCTCCATACTGTCTGATGCTGGTCTTGGAATGGCTATGTTCAGCTTGGGTAAGTGGTCGCATAATAATTTCTCTAAATTCATGCTCTCCTAATAATTTGATTCTCCCTTTATTTGCAATTCGTTTCCTCATTGACTAAAACAGCCTTATTCATGATAACCCCCTTTTTTGGTGTAAAAACGTACATTGAAGAGATCGAGTAACTAATAATCTTCATGTGATAGTACTTAAATAAGTTTGTTCAAATATTTTTCGTGTAATTTTAATATTAAAAATATATCAAAGGGTTTAATTGGGTTCGTTAGACAGTGTGAGTGAATCTTCTTATATCTGTGTTTATAGTTTGGTTGAAAAATAGAATCACAATGAGATGAACGGGGGTACAATGGCACTTGATTGAATGTGATAGTATGATGAATCTATGAAAAGTAAGGGTTTGGGGGAAAGCAAGTAATAAGCAAGTGATGACCGTCCATTGTATGTTGTAGTTTGTTACCACATTAACACAAGAAGCAGATGATGTTGTTCACAAGACGATAATATGGGGATTGCATAGCGATAGTGCAATGTCCCCGACATGTGGGGTCTGGTCTTGAACAACGTCGCTGTGCGGTCCAGGGCGGTGGTGGGGACCACCGGTACAATTTTTGGACCCCAAATTAGGCAAAGGTAGTTGATTTAGACTAATCAAGCAGTACTACAAATATATTTTCATACGCTAAACTTAAAAGCATTTTCCCATTGTTCCCACACTGTAAATTTTAGATGCCTTATATTTATTTTCTTCACCTTTTTGCTAAAATATGATTGAGGAGTTATTAAGAAGGTTTAGTTCAGTTCATTAAATAGATCATGTGAGTTGTTGTAAATTTTTTTGCCATCTGTATTAGATTTCTTACCCATAAAACAAGTTATATGCTTGAGGATTTACCCTTTTGTGTTGTGGGTTTGGTGCCTGTAGGTCTGTTCATGGCCCTTCAACCTAAGATAATTGCATGTGGGAACTCTGTTGCAACATTTGCCATGGCTGTTCGATTCCTCACAGGTCCCGCCGTCATGGCAGCAGCTTCCATCGCTGTTGGCCTACGTGGCACCCTCTTGCGTATAGCTATTGTTCAGGTAACCAACCATGTTGACTTCCAAATTTCTAAACATGTTTGAGTAATGACACTGTTATCTTTACTTGCTCGTGTAAACTGCTTTAATATCTTGGAATGCTACAGTAAAAGTTAGAGATTTTGAATACTTAGGAACACCATGGTTCTATACATTCTACCATAGAGGAGTGGTATTCAAAAATAAAACTAATTATATAAGTAGTATGATCCATAAAATTTTAATAAGTTTTAATTACTAATATTGAATACGTTCAAAAAAGGGTGTATTGCTAACATATTGTTATATGAAATTTTAATGGTTTTTTTATGTGAATATACCTGTTAAACATGATTTAAAGTAACAGATTTGGATTGTTAGCTTATGGATATGGAATTATTGTTGAACATATATAGGCTGCACTACCACAAGGGATTGTTCCATTTGTGTTTGCCAAGGAGTACAACGTCCATCCAGCCATTCTTAGTACAGCGTGAGTAACTAAACTTTCTTATTTTACATTGTTTCTCTTTCTTTCTCTTAAGTAACAAAATTGGAAATTGACCCTTTTTTTCTGAAATATGAAAATTTAATTGCAGGGTTATATTTGGGATGTTGATAGCACTACCAATTACTCTACTCTACTACATATTACTTGGTTTGTAAAATATCTATGCAGTAGTAGCCAACATACCAGGACAGAATGAAATGAATGAATGACCCTTTGAACCTTTTTTATACTTTGGGAGTTAGCATGCATGCCTGGTGGTGACCACAGTGGATTGATTATGCTGTTATTAGCAACAAGGGATGTTGATTTTTTCTGAGTGGGGAGAACAACAAAAACCACAAAAACTAGTATCCTTAAAAGAGAGGAGAGATCCTTGCTTGCTTGAGAGTTTCCAAAATTTTTGGAATTTCAGAAAAAAAAAATTGACCCAATTGGTCCAAATCCCCATAATTCTAATCCCCCTGTCGAAAGTCCAAAATACACGCAATTTTCAAGAGCTGAGAGAGAGGAACAAGTACATGAAATGGGAGACATAGCAGAGGAAAAACAGGGGCAAGGCTCACAATGAAATATAGAAATGGTTCCCTCCGTATCTGCATTGTAAATTTTTATTAATTAGAAAAGTCATGTTTGTGTCATCAAGTAACAAAGACAGCTTAGCAATTTGGTAGGGGAAATATGAAATTGGAATATAAGCAAAAGATTGTTTAAAAAAGTTTTGTTTAGTCATTTGTTTACTTCAATTTTATTATTATTATACTATGGGTGTTTTTGTCTTTGACCATCCGCGGATCCCGCAATTATTTGCGTTTGTCGTCTTTCCTTAGTCACGTTATTGGTTTAGTATTCTTTTAATCCGATGAAGTAAAAAGAGCAAAAAGTCATCTTCGTTATTTTTCTGGCGTAAAGAGGGGCAGACCCTGGGATAAAGATGGGACCACGAGACTGAAAGTTGAACTTTCAGAACATCGTCTTTCTACTGAGTGGGGATTATGTACTTTTCCTCTGAAGTTGAGTGATGGTTGACGGAAAGAAAAAAATATATACAATTTTTCTATAAAAAAAAATAAAGCAGAGTCAAGAACAAAGCCTACAAAAATCATTCAATGGGTAAGGATCATACTCATTTTATCTTTGTGATGTATATATGATGCATCTCGTCCGCGTCAATATAACAATAACTGAAAATTGGTTTGTTGCTTCTACATATTAGACATGGAAATTTAGCAATATGTGCGCTATTGAAGCTAAACCAAACACACGACTTGAGTTCAAATTTATTATGACTTGAGTATCTTGTTGAAGAAATAACTTTAAATACTTCTTCTAGACTGTTTGAGTCTTTCAGATCTAATTCATATTTTTATTATTATTAAAAAAGAAAGAAAGACTTAAGGGCAAAAAACTTTTATTAGTGCTTTTTGGGTAGTGATGTAGGCACAACCCTAACTAGCTAGTAACTCATAGTCAGTAACTTTATTAAGAGTGTAAGCTATAGCGTGAGAGTGGAGGTGGGTTGGTCAGCACTCAACTTTATTTACCAGGAAAACGATGGCACTTCAAACTCATATCGTCCCACGTCCAATTCAATCATCCCCTATGGGTCGTTCAATTATATTCATATGGTGACAGTTGTAAGGGGAAGAAAATAAAAAAGAAAAAAATCGTTATCTCAAACCTTAGATGGCCCATATAAAGGAGAGTAGGCGTCTACTAGGTCTATAATGAGAAAAATGTAGTGCCTCCCTTAAAGTTGAGAGGGTGTTTTATGATTAAGATCTAATAAAGTCATTGGAAATTTGTATTTCAACTGTTTCATTTATAGGTAAAATTTTAAGCTGAAATATAAGGAATGTTGAGTTATAACTAAGCATTTTATTAATGAGGAAGACCCACATAATTAATAATAATAATAATAATATAAATTTAGTTCCCCGTATAGTTGCTTTACATACATTTTACATTTTAGTATCATGTGACACGTATCTAAAAATATAAAGATATATCTAAATGTCATAACTTAAAAGAAGATTGGTTATGTGAAAATTCATTATATATACACATCATTCACTTTAGAGGTTCATGTAAGCACGAACAATTTATTTGTTTAAACACAAAGTGTTAAATATATTGTTTTTCTCTTTAACACTTTGTTTTAGTTTTTATAAAAAGTTTATATTCTCTTAAAATTTCAAATTAAACAGTAGATGTCACGTTAGTAACAACAAAAAAAGGCCGAATTTTATCCGATTTGGGCCTTCATCCACCAATTTTCTATATCCACTCGTTTGTCGTTAGTCACTTCCTCCTTGTTTTTTTTTTTTTTTCCCTAAGGAAGTATATATTATAAGACATTAATTAATTTCATAAAAACATAACTTATTTATACAATAGTTTTTTAATTATAATTAAAAGTATTGAGTATAAATGTGAGGTAAAGTCTTATATTGAACAAAAATAAAAAAGTTGAATAGCATATAAATAATGAGAAAATCCATAAAATTATGTCTCAAGATTTTTAGTTAAAGTATGGTGTATGTGATTTCATGTTTACCCCCTTAATTACACAAAAAAAAGTTTAATTAAGTTCCTCAATTATTAAAAAATTTAATTAGGTCCATGGACTATAAATCTATTTATCAGTCTATTTTATGATAATTTAACACTAAAATAAAGTTAAAAATAACTATAATAGGCTTTTTAAGATTCAAGTCTAACAGATTTATATGATATAAGTATTTTTTTTAAGGTTTAATATCACATTCATCATAATTTATTTAAAAACATTTTTTAACCATGTTAATTATTTATGTGAAGTATTTATTAACTTTATTGATCACTAATCTCTTATAGGAAACCTAACTGACATGGAATATCACTTTCTAATTATCTTTTACATCCACAAGACTTGAACATAAGATCTTACTAAAGGAGACCAACTCTAGTTTCACTCAAAACAACGATTGTTGCTATTCAAAAACATATTTTGCAATACAACCTCTAAATAGGATATAAATTTATATTTCAATAAACTTAGAAGTTTAAATTTGTCTCTTTATGTAGTCAATATGCTTAACATTTAAAAAAGATAAATAAATGTATGATATTAATACATTATAACAAATTTAATATAATAACAGTAACAACTGGTCTCTATTGGACTGCATGACCTATTTTCATCTTTATGTACACCTAAAAAAAATAGAAAGAAGAGAAAGATAAGATAAA
>PYAF01004326.1:246821-267373 GCA_007407185.1 Glycine tomentella | reverse complement strand
ATATATATATATATATATATATATATATATATATATACACATATATATATCTGCTAATTATACTCGATTCTAAGATATATGGAATTACAAACTGCAGACGATTAATTTGGACTCGCATGGAGAGAGAAGACAAGTTAAATTCCTTTCATTTTAAGATTTAAATTTTAGTAAGTTCTTTTTGACCTGTTAGAGAAAAATTATGGGAAGAAAAGATTTTCTCGTTCCAATTAACACAAATCTCAACAAGAGTTCAATTACCGAAAAGCACCATAAACTCAAGTTAGAACTTAAACACATGCAGGTCGATAACAATGGAGCTAAGCTAATAAATTAACTAAAATTTATTAAGTCAAGAAAACCATTCATGATGAATTATTGGCAAGCCATAATTATTAAATCCACCATTTAAACAAAAGCTAATATTTCTTTGTCTTGATATAAGAGAAAGCAATGGGTACGTAAGGCTTTTCCTTTTTTACATCATGATATTGTTTACACGATCATTTCATATTACTATTTTACATTTATAATGATACCGACGTGGGACTAATAGTAGCTTAGGAGTTTGAAACTGTCCATTTCCACAAGTATTTTTCTGCTTGGTCTCGCATCTTTAAATTGTAGAGGCCTTCATCACCATAAATTTAAACTTATTTAACAGTTGAATAATTATTCGTGGGTATATATTGATGTGCCTTCTCTTGTCCTTTTCATTAAACTTTTTAATTCCATCGTCAAGGGATTTATATAGAAAACAAAAATAAATAAATAAAAAACACCAATTTCAAATAAGCATTTTAAAGATCCAATTTTAACTCAACTATAGTGTGGCTATGAATGATCTCAATCTTTCGTCGAATAAACATGTATATTTTCTACCAATACTTATATGTTTAGAGGGACATTTATGCAAACAAAAAGGGGAGTAATATGCTTAATATCAGCGAGGCTAATAATAGAACACGATGGCGATTAATCATATTGTTGATAGCTCTATCATTCGTCTTATCTCGGCACAAGTACCCATTAGTGCCAACACAAGATAAGTCATTATCCCTTTGTTGATAGACAACCATTTTGCATGATGACACTGGCAAACAAACATACATATTAGGTACAACTCATTAGACACTAGTATTGTTCTATACGAATGCACAGTGTTACTTGTGACATATTGTGATTTTCATTTTTCTTTCGCGTTAGAATTAGCGAACAAAGGAGAGATATCCTTTTCAGTATTTATATATGTCTCTATCTTATTGTCTGCTTCTAATTATAAAGGTCATATTTCTAGCTCTAGCATATATACTCTCGCTACGTTGCCCTTTTCGGGATTCTTCGCAAAAGACACCAGGGTCCTTCTCATCATCTTACTTATCTTGCTTTCTCTATACTTACCTACAATAGTTAAAATCAGAATTTCATTTCATATAATCAAGGAAAATGGTCATCTATAGACACTACATTTTAATAGTCTGATAGATAAGTATAAGTGTGATAAATGATATAATGTGATAAAAAGTATAAAAAAAAAGAAGTACTAATAGATTGTTTGTTTATATTGTTAAGGTCTCCAAAAAATATTATTCTAAAATTCATATCCTTTTACCGTAGTTAAAAAGCAATCATGTCCTTTAATTATTTAGTGTTGTACAATAAGTTTGCGTGAGAGAGAGGATTTGCTTTAGAACATCTTTACTAGAAATTTGTTTCACAATTCTTATACAGACGAATCCACTTTTTGCACGTTGGATTGTTGGAGTATAGAGGACAGTTTGTCAAATGTAAGAACTGTTCTTACATAAGAACGATTTCTTGTCAATAGAAAAATTAATTTTCTTTGTTAAAAAATACCAACATGCACCACAATCAGACTTCTATAAATTGGAGTAAAATTTGACTAAAGTTCTCAAAACTTAGATGGTATAGTAGAACTCACAAAATTAAGAACTGATATTTGTGGATGCTCTTAATAATTCTGGGCTAAACTCTAAAAAATGTACGGTTGTTACTCATTAATTACAGGAACAAATTTAGTTTGTAGATTTTTTTGGAGGGTTTCAAATTAAGGTGTATTTTCATAAATAAGACGAAAAAAAAAATCGATTCCTATATCTTTATTTATTTATTTATTATTTTGGATATTAAGCCTATATGAAGCCTAAGATTAGCCCCCACGTTAGGCATAGGGATCCACAAAAAGGATATGGGGAGGAGAAGAATCACTCTTTTTGAATATCCAAAATTTACAAACACCTAATTAACATTCATTATTTCTTTTAATCTTTTTTCTTGTTGTGACATCGTATCATCAATAGTATCTATGTCCTTTGTTCCTTTTGATAAAATATAGTTAACTCAATTATGTCTATTAAGATAATTAATTAATTCAAGTATTGGCATTAAATTTATCTTTAATCGTAATATTTTTTCCAAATGTATCTTTATTAATCCTTTTCAATCTTTATAGAAAAGAAAATGTGATAATTAAAAGTAACAATTTAATTATAGATTAAAATAAATAAGGATATTTTAGTAAAAAAATTAACTGATACACAAAAAATATTAATAAAAAAATTATTAATTATGTTTTATAAATAAGGACAGATGTAGTATTAATTATTTTTTTTCTTCTTATTTCTCTCTAGGTGTCTACACCCAAAGATGTCTAATAATCTTCTTCTATTACTTGATCCAGCTTCCAGCCGTATAATCTTAATCATTTTTACATGAACTGAGTTTTATTATGTCTTTTAAAAAAATGAAAATCTCTATTATATATTATGTAAAGATGGGTCAGAATTATGAATCAACGATGGTTTCAGATAACCTAATAATTTCTCCATGAAAAAGTGGAAGAGGATAGTGGCATTATGGTAAATCAATCTCATTCACTCCGCCCTCAAGGCAACAATGGGTACCATTTGAGGCGAGTCATTAATTGCAAGGTCCTGAGAGAGAAGAGATTAGGAAAGTGACAATGAGATTATACATGTTTGGTTGCATAAATGTGCAGGTCCAGGATTTAGAAATTTCCCTCTGCTCGCCCACCCTTTGTCAATTTGTACATGGACTCTACAATGTCGATGGATGAGTATATACATCAAAAACAAATATGCATGCACCAAATCTAGGTTGGCATTGCTTTGACACAGACAAGAGGTGAATAGCTAGTAGTAAAGTGTAATAATCATTGCACATAAAGCATACACATGGCAAAAGCGATACCTTGCGGTCCCTGCTCATTTGGGTTCATTTGAACAAACTCAACAGGGTTAATTACTCATTTATGCATTTGTTTTCTTATTCCTTTTGAACAAAATAGAAAAGGAATTCAACAAGACCTCAAACTTAAATTCACATCATTTTCAACCACTCATAAGGTACTAATAACTCTGGTCAGATGGACTGTGCTGATGTTTCATTCCTATCTGTTGTCTGTCTGACAGTTTGAGTGAGTGAGGATGATAACACTGTCACTCTTCTACAGATGAAGTAATCCCCACATTGCTTAGAATATTAATTGTATATAGTTAATTGTATGATAATTGTTTTAGACGGCTCGTTCTATAATAATGGTAAAGTTTTATCTTGATGACTTGTTGGTTATGAGTTTGAATCCGGAAATATAAAATATACATTAGATTAAAAAAAATTAGTTGTAGCTGATTATAATTCATAACTTTAATGAACTTTTTTTCATATTGCATCTGACTATATGAATAACAAAGCTGAGGAAATATAATTGCTGGTGCCCTAACCAAATTAAAATCATGATATAGATGTCCAAACATATAAATTTTGATAAGACATTTCAAATTTTAACAGTATATATCATAGTATGCCCCATATATATTCTGATATGTGCTATTTTTCAACCAAAACATAGAAGGATGGTGAAGCAGATAATTGATTATTGGAACGACTACAATTGTGTATATATGCTACAAGCCTACAACTACAAGGAATGGCGTGTAGTTGGGAAAACATATGGTGCTACACTCGTGTGCGTGGCCTGATCTTGGAGCATACATTGAGGGGCCATATATAGTCCAAATTGTAGTGGCTCCAATGAAAGTACAAGAAGCATTCGGATCCGTAATACGAAACACAAAAATGCTGATTTTGAGCATTAAATCTGTACTCTAACCAGCTGTAATGTAACAAATTTTTTGAGTATAGAATTTATTCAGGTGAGAATAGAAATGTGTATATTTTTTAAGTAGCATCGTTTTCCGGATAGGATTTTGATAATAGAGTAGGGTGTTGAATATTTTACTACTACAACTACTACTGCAACACGAGGGTTAGTTTTGGGGGGAGTGTTGGGACCAAGCAAAAAAAGTAAAAATTTGAAGCAAAAGCGGTGCTTGAGAAGAGAGTAAATGAATGGGAACAAAAGCGAATCAAAGCTGAGAGAGAGAGAGGTGATGGTGTTTGTAGGGTGAACCACGGACATGAACCGCATGGGGTGGTGTGGACTAGTGGTGTGTTTGGGGACCATTAAAGGTGGCGGGACAAGGACAATGAAAATGATAAAATAAAAAAATTAAAGCTAGCTAAGGATCATGTCAATAATAAACCTTGCCCATTCACCAATTTGAAAATTATATATTCACCCTCTTCTTTGTCTTCTTTTAGGAGGATGTAGTTATAACCAGGTGTTATTAAAATCGGACTGATTAATCGAACCACAAAATTGGTAAACTAAGTCAAGTCTCTTATTCCAATAAACTACTATACAAAATTGGCATGAAGAAAAATAAGTTAAAGAACTAGATAATCATTCAAATATTGATGAAAAAAGAAAGGGGAAGAGAGATTGTCAATTCAAATCTAACAACTAACAATTAACATTGACTGATAAAATAAAGTTGGTATAAAAATTGAATCACAATGGTTTAATGAAAAATGTTTAACGTAATATCATTTTGATTTCTTTTAAAATTAACCTAAATTTATCATTTTCTTTTATATTCTATGGATAATAAATTTGTAATTATTAATACATATTATGTGTTAGTTTAAACTTATGCTTAAGTATTATGAACTTTTTCTGTGTACTTTAAATGTTAAAAACTTATAAAATTGTTTTTTTTTTTTACTTTTTTAGTGTTATATAAACAATATTATGTTTCTTGAATATGATTTTATATAGTACGTATTATTTAATTATTATTATTTTATTAATATCAGTTCCATCAGAATCATTAAATTTTAAATTTGTGTCTTGACCAATTTAATTTTAAAAACATTAATACTAAATATGCAACAAACTAATAATATATATACTAGATTACTAGTATAGACCTGGCCGGTGGCCGAGCCTGCTGAAGCGAAAAGGCCCATTCTATAAACGAAAATAGTATTGGAAAAGGCCCATATCATAATTTAAATTAAACCGTCGGGATTTTTCTTTTCTTTTTTTAATACCAATACAATTTATTATATTATATTAGGAGAAGCAACCTCGATGCTATTTTTTTCCCGATAATTTGATGCTATTGTTATTGGTCTATTGGAAAAGACACCAGTCGCATGCCTAGAAAACTGCTGTATTCTTAAAGTGTAAAACTGCTGAAAACCAATACGAAGTGTAGGAATATGTTTGAACAAAACAAAAAGTAAAGAAATGATAAACACTGTATTTTTAATATATTTCTGATAGAGAAACTCTGAAAAGCAGTTCTGACTTGTATTTAAACAGGTCCAAACTAAAAGTTAAGCTTTTAGTCCAAAGCCAAAACTGCTTGTTTGTGAAGAGGTGCAACAGGTTAAGTGCATGTTTGAAAATCTGGTGTAAAATGTTTTTGAGGCAAAAGTAATTCTGTCAAAAGATCAATTGTTTTTGCTTTCAATTTATTTTTATGCATTGAATCTGCATTAAAAAATACGTGTTATAACAATTTCAACTACAAATCAAACGTATATTAAGTTAATCCAAACCAATCCGCAATGGCAACATGGGATAATAATGGAAGAACTGGATTGGCCTGTGTTTAAATGTCATGGCCTGTGTTTACATTAGCAATCCATCAGCCTGTTTATCTATTTTTAGGATTTTTAAATATATTATTTATTACATATTCCTTATTTTGGCCAATATTTGAACAATTTGAGTAATTAGATTGAGTTTTTTTTAACTAATCAAGAGGACAAGTTTTTTAAAAAAAAAATTAACAGGCCACCACCCGTTCAAATTCACAAATTAAAAGGATTAAAACCCCTTTGAAATTTGGTGGGGGAGTAAGCCAATAGATCTAGCTAGTTGTTCTTTTACATATATGGTGGGCTAATCATTGCTATTATAGGGATATAGTATTTTTTTATTTATTTATATAAGATGGTTCTATCATCTTTCGGGCTAATGAAATCACCATTATGGGCTTCTGTGTAATTGACGTTGGGCTGATATTTTTCACTATCTGTGCTTTCACTGGTTAAATTTTTCATACCGAGGGTGCATGGGATTCTTGTTCAGTGTCTACGTGATCCCTTTTTCGTTCAAAGAAATTAATGTGAATTATTGTTGAATTTAGCATTAATCAGTTTCTCTCGTGTGAAACTTTGGTAAAAATGTAAAATAAGTTTTTCACTTTCTCATCCAAGATTAAATATTTGAAAGAATGAGCAATGATGAAGAACACGAAAGCAGGTGTGCCTCTGTTCACTCTGTTGCAATTATTTACCTTTGAATACAACTTTCATATTCGATCCGATGTTATATCACAAATATTCAGAGTGGTCCATAATTCATTTTAACTTTTATTTATAAAAAGTGCCACTGGTTTTTGCTAAAAATTCTTGATATAAGAGAATTGTGACCACTGGATTGGTTCTTCGATCGATCATCGAATGACGTAGTCTTATTGTGGTCATCGTGATTTTATTAGCTTCGGTGTTCTTGACTTTAGATCTTGACTTTGCGACTTTGCGTGTTGTTAAGATCAGAACTGATTAGGGCACAATATTTTGAATGTGCCAACGTCCCTTTGAACTTCTTCTGTAATGAAAATAAATAAATAAATAGCATATGTTTATGCTTGTTAATTTATGTGTTTTGACGGTCCATTGATCAAGCACATTTGGTGATTTGGAGCTTTAATATCTTGGTTAAGTGATGTACCATGGCGTCATATTTGATTTATTCTTAGCTATAAGTTTTTAATGATTGTAGATGGCTTCTGAAACCTTAGATATAGGCACCTATTAAAATGTTAAATTTATAAGCTAATTTAGTTTATATGATTTTAATATTTGTAGAAAATTCAGATTCTATAACTGCTGCATGTAAATTTGAGTTTTGATGGGCGTATTTCGCAAATTGATAATTCAAGAGTAGTAATCTCGTATTATTTAGGTGAAAGGCTCAAAAAACTATATAGGTCAAAGTTGCTTCAAGCAGGTAAAGAATTTATGAGAAAGTTGAACTCAAATGTGTGCACATGAAACTAAATGGTGTGATTTTGGGTGCACTATATGGTTACAAATGGTGTGATTTTGGGTGCACTATATGGTTACACTCAATGTTTTCATATTACATTTTTCAAAATTATTCTTATGATTTTTTTTTTAGCTATACCGGCACGCGTGTACAATATCGAATGAAGGTGAAGTTGTGGCACGTGGTTATTTCCATTAAGCACTTAAAACGGATCAATTGTTTACTCCTGAAAACAGCTAAACCACTAATGTGCACTTTCGTTTCCTATTAATTAGTATGTTTTGATTGAATGCATAAACTATCAACGATCTTCTAAACATATAGAAACTCATTCCACCAAAAGAAAGGAATAATAGGAAAAGACACAAAAGGTTTCTTGTAATTTAGGTTCACAGAAATGGAAGAAATCGGAGAAAACATCCACGCTGATAGTACCTTTTGCGGTTCTCCTGCGGTAGTTCAAGATATACAAAAGGTACATATATAGATGTATCATTCTCTGCATAACTATTTTCAAACAAATGTCTTTAGTGTGTAAATTTCATTTAGTTTATGTTGCTATATATGTTGATATGTTGCATAGTTAATAGTCATAATTAAAGTTATTGGCACACTAATGATTTGATACTTGAGTCTGAGATTTAATTTTCGACCTAGACATAAAATCGTAACGGGGGATATCACTATACCTCAAAATGGACCGATCAAGTGAAAAGAGGATAAGTATAAGATATCCCGGAGACCTTTTACTTACACAAAAAAAGAGTTAATAGTTGTACAAAAAGCATATATACACATAGATGTCATTGTCTGCATAACAAATTTCAAATAATGTCTTTAACCTGTAAATTTGATTTAGTTTATGTTATGTTGCATAGAGTTAATAGTCATAAAAAAAGGTACATACATAGAAGTCATTCTCTGCACAACTAATTTCAAATAAATGTCTTCAATGTGTATCATGACATTCTAACAAATTGTGAGTAGTGAGGAGGGAAACAACTAATTAAGAATCAAATGTTTTGTGTGTAACAGGTAATTGCAGAGTTGATAGGGACATATTTCTTAGTATTTGCAGGGTGTTGTTCAGTGGTTATTAATAACGCGGAAGAGACTAAAGGGAGAATTACGTTTCCTGGAATATGCCTAGTGTGGGGTTTCTCAGTAACCATCTTGGTTTATTCTCTTGCTCACGTCTCTGGTGCTCATTTCAATCCAGCGGTCACTGTTAGCTTTGCTATCTATCGCCATTTCCCTTTAAGACTGGCATGTTATTCATCACTACATCTATTTACTGCATTTCTTTATTCGTAAGGATAAAAAATAGATATCAAAAGACTTTATAACTATTTACTACATTTCAATTAGGTTCATAAACATTTATTATGATATTGGAAGAAGTTGTCACGTTAGTCTTTTATTAAAAGGAAACTAAAAATATCTCTAAAAGTGTCAACCAACCATCACGTTAATTCAAAATTAAAAAAAAAAATGTTTGACTTAAATGATAATATTAACGGATATTTAAGAACCAAAATAGCATTCCCTAATAAAATTTATGAACTTGTTAAAGACGTACAATTTTTTAGTTTCAATTACTAGCCTGATAACACATTCCAATTTAAGATATTAAAGTGGTTCTTTATTAAAAAAAATTAATTAGATATAAGTAAACAGTATTATTTTTATTCCTTGAGATATGAATTGACACACCACATATATAAATGATTTTTAGTATTGTTGGAGATCCTACGTTAATTAGAGATATAATTAAATTAGTGTATATAAATAAAGGATAATTCTTACATACTAATTTAATAGAGTTGAATTAAATCTAGATTCGGATTCTAAGAAGTGCAGAGTTGCATTTAGTTGTTGTTATTGTATCATTTGTTGCATTAAGTTTAATCCGAAGCCGTGTGCATAATTGTTGCAGGTGCCTCTGTATTTTATTGCGCAAGTACTAGGATCTTTCCTTGCTAGTGGGACATTGTACCTTCTCTTTGAAGTAAACGAAAAAACTTACTTTGGAACAATACCAGCAGGATCTCACATTCAGTCTCTTGTTTTTGAGTTACTTACGTCATTTCTCCTGATGTTTGTTGTCTCTGCTGTTTCCACGGACAATAGAGCGGTTAGTATACTCTGTTGGTTAATTGTCTTCATATATAATTTTTTTTAATTAAATATCTAAATATGGTGTTTGTTTTTTAATAAAAAATTTATTCATTTTTTCTTCTGAATAAAATTAAAGTTTTTTTATCCTTGACATTTTTTAAATTTTGATAAATGAATAATTTGTTTTTGTTCTTTGATAAAAAAAATTCATTTGTTATTAAACCATTTGTAAAAGACTAATATCAAATAAAAAATTATTATAAAATAAACAAAAAATTCATTAATTTATCATGGATTTAAAAAATTGTCAAGGAGGAACAAATACAAAATTTAAAAATTTCTTAAAAATAAAGAATATATTTTAGTCTTTTTTTTTTTACATTTAAATTTTTAAGATATTCCATTTGTCAAATGTCATAATATGTAGATAATCTAATTAGTGTTTATTTGGAAACATGTTTTACAACCAATAATTCACATCTCTGATGTGAAAATTCGAAAAGTTATAACTAGTAGTGAAAAACTATGCTTCAGTTTCATTTCCAAACACAGCTATAAATATCTCCTGATTTCGCTTTTGATATGTGAAAATAACGCAAGTTCCTTTTTTCTTAAACAGATTGGAAAACTGGGAGGGATTGCAGTTGGTATGACAATCATAGTAGACGTCTTCATTGCTGGGTAATTTAGCACCAAATTTTATTATTGAAATATGAGGAACATTAAGTTACTCAACAATAATTTCGAAAAAATTACTCTTCATCTTAATAATTTATTTTCTTAAAATATAATGATTAAAATTAACTACTTATTATAAACATTAAATTTTAAAAAATAAATGATAGAAACGAAAAATAACTCTTAAAATATTCGTAAATGTGTAAATGTGTGTGAGCAGGTGAATAAAGAAATTTTAATTTGAGCCCTAAGTAGATTTTATTTTCTACAAATTTATTATACCATCATTTTCACTTAAGTTTGATAATGGCATGCAGACCAGTGTCAGGAGCATCTATGAACCCAGCTAGAAGCCTTGGACCAGCTTTGGTGATGAGGGTTTACAATGGATTTTGGATTTATGTAATTGGACCATTTGTTGGTGCCATATTAGGTGCTACATCCTATAACTTGATTAGATATACTGATAAACCACTCAGAGAAATTGGTGCTAGCTCAAAAATATTTAAAACCAGTGCATGTACCCGTGCTATATAACATTTAGGGTGTGCAAATAAAAATAATATTATTTTTCTGAAATTGTATTTTTAGAATTTATTTATGTTTAAATTATATTTTCCTTAAAAGAAATTCTACTTTTAGTTCTTCAAGATTGTTATATATGTAATTTGAGTTCTACCATTTTCAAATGAGTTAAAAGAAGAACCATAAGGTTAACTCAATTTTGTAAATAAGTCTTTTGGTTAGGTTTTCATTGAAAAGTTAATGATTTTTTTTTAAATTATTATGTTAACTTTTGGATAGAAATCCAACGAAAGGATTCGATTTTAATCGAGTTGATCATAAGAATTAAATTAAATTATTTTAAAATAGAAAGATCTAAATTATCAGATAACAAATTTAAGGAATTAATCAAAAGTACAATTAAGTCATTTATTTTTAAGTAATTATATAATAAAATGAGTAATAACAAAAAGAATTGAGTCTCAAAATTATTAAGATTTCATAATTAAAATTTATTCAAAAATTGAACAATTTAATTTGAATTTTGTATGTAATTAAAGGTGAATTGGATAGTTGCAAAAATTAAATTATTTCAGTATTCAACTATACATTATAATTATAATCAGTTTTTGTTTGGATAACTTTACTTAAAAATAATTTTAAAATAATTAATTTTATTTGGATGCAAAAAAAAAAAAAAAAAAAAAACTTTTACAAGGTAAAAAAGTATGAAAAACAGCTAAAAGGAAAAAACAAGTTGTTGAAAAATAATCATAAGCTACAAGGTTATGCTTAAATAAATAAATAAATAAATAAATAACTGACACAATCGGGCATTGGAGCGGGATATGCATCTCAGAGCAAGAGGAAGACCCTCCCTCAAAAGAAAAAAAAAACAAGAAGAAGCAAAAGGAAGACCCACGGTGATGTTATGGTGTTATTACTTTGCCTTTGTTGTATTATTGGCATGTTAACTTATTTTATAATATTTTATTTTATATTGACTTATTTTATATAAGTATATTGATTTATTTTCATTCGTTCCATATATTTTCCTCTTTTTTTATTTATCAAGTTATTCAACTATTAAATTTATTTAAAATAAATAAAAATTAAGTGTCAAAGATAAATAAATAAGTGAATATTTTATTTAACAAGTTATTCAACTCATTAAAGTTATTAAATTATTTAGTACAAAAAAATTACACACAAATAAAATAAATAAATTAACTACAAAATAGAAAGTGTTTTCCATTTTGTATTTCCACTTAAATATAAAAAGAGATTATAAGTTGACACCTCTCTTTGTCAATGAACTATATACATAACGAAACCTAGTTTTCGTTTTGTATTTCAAAGGAAATACACAATAGAAACTAGTGTATTTGATACACTTATAAAATAGAAACTAATTCTTGTCGTGTAGTTATATATAACAAAAACTCATTTTTGTTGGCTATTTTTAACAATAAAAAAAGGTAAGACTTAAACATGTTTTTTATTTCTAAAACTATTTGCATTTAACATTTAATCTTTAATAATTTTTTTCTTATCTTTTGATCTATGATTTTTTTTTTGTCTCTATCATTACGTTAGCTCTATTAAATGATCCTGTAATATTTTGAATTGTAGTCTTTTGATTCCTCAAATTTTTTTTATCACAATTATCGATATGTTTATCATGAAATAGTGATATCTCAAGTTAATAAAGTTAATGCAATAAAAAAAGGTCAAATAGAGATGAAAAAAGAAACATGGATCAAAAGTAGAAAAAATTATTAGAGACTAAATTTAAAATTCCAAGATTTTTTAGAAACAAAAAACATATATATATATATATATATATATATATATATATGTATGTATTAAAAAGTAGGAGTGCAAAGATTAAGCAAAGAATATTAATATCATGCATAGGCCCACAATGAGACACGCACGAACAATGCACGTGCAAGGACAGCTTGCTTGTTTGTCTGTATCAGTTTCACCAATGATTGAGCCAAAATTAAAGGTTCATTTGATGGCTTAATCATAAATAACTAGTTATTAGCATATTTGAAAAAAAGGGTTATGAACCCGAAATCTCATCATTTGTGCAAATATGGACAATATCTTAACCCTTTTGATGCTTCTTATCATTTCTAAGCTTTACATGCAAAGCTGCAAACAGTTCACCCCAAAAATAATTTATGATGGAAGAAAATAAAAATAGACGCGCTGTTCCTACATCGGCTACATGAGTTTATGTTCAATGTTGAGAAAATGAAACAAAAATATATTAGTTAAATAAAAGATAAAGTAATTATTATATTGTAATAACAACAACAATGGTATTAAAATACCAGCAAAAGACAAAAACAAAAACAAAGGTATTAACTATATTTTATAAATGGTTAAAAATAGAGAGAACTGTTATTTCCCACGAAATACAAATTGCTTAACATTGAATCAAAATTCTCTAAGTTAATGCATGCTAGCTAAAAGATGATTTGGAAGTTGGAACAATAGAAAGAATGTTGCACAATGTCCACATATTTGTCATGTATATTTATTTACAAATTCCTACGTGATCATTTTGCTTCCACCAATGTTATAAATTAATAATTCAACCAATAAATAATTAGTTAAATTAGATATATACATATTCACACATTAAAAAACTAAAAAAAAAAATAACATCTTTTAACACATTCATACACTATATTTCAAGAAGTCATTACACAAGGACATGCTTTTAGGTTCAAAATATATAATAAATGATTAGTAAAATATATGATTATATATATATATATATATATTAAGTACGACGGTACGGGACGGACTGATATCATACTCGTATCTATCCTTATTAAAATTTAATGAATAAATATTCATCCTGATTCATCTCCAATAAATGATATTTATTTTACTCATTTACGAATATTTTTATCCACAACCTGAATATGGAAATTGAAAATGCAATCAATGATTGTTTTTGAAATGGACGTCGTACCAAACTAATATTTATCCCAAAAGAAGCATTTATTGAAGTCTCGTTTCATTGAAATGAATAACAGCAATTTCTTCGTACATGGGAAATGAAAATAGCGTTTTAAAATGGATTTCGTACCAAACGTATTCTTATATATAAAAAAAAAACACTTTATTTTTTTTTTGAAAATATGTAAATGTATATATTCCAAAGATACTTACAAAATACACAGGGTATACCCTGACAAAATCAGAAATCACTAAACAGCACTTGCCAAAAGAAGCAAATATGGACGCACCGGCAGAATACAAACCCGGCTACACAAACAACACATTTGCTAATACAAGTGCGTTAAGTGAGCATATCTAGAAATACGAAATTTAATTCTATCAATAAAGTCCACTGAATTAAAAGTGTGGTTATCAAAAAGTAAACAGTTTCTATACGACCAAGTACAAAAAACCATAGTGGCCAAAGCCAAACACCGAACTTTGCCCACGATCCTGGAAGTCGCCTTATGATGAATCATGCTGCTAATCGTGCCGCGGAGAGAAATATTTCTCTTAGGGAAACCGACCCAATCCCTGATATCTCACTAGTCTCGGCTGCCTCATTACAAAATCTGCAGACAGACCCTTTACCAAGGAAGGGAGCACGGTCAAGAGTGAGGTGCTTCCCACACACGGCCAACCAAAGGCCGAACGCTTCCTTTGGAGGAATAGCTGGATTCCAGACCACCTTGGTCCAAAACTATCTCGGGTGAACATCTCGGAAGTAGTCATAGGCCATAGAAGCATCAAACCCATCAGGCTTCATCCAAGAAGCAAGGACCGTCCGAGCTCGATCCGGATCGCCCTCTCTCAAAATCATCACATCACGGATGGCAAACAACCACTTAACAAGGGCCGAGTCCGACTTAGAGCCGAGAAAATGTCAGGCCGAGGTGCCTTTCAAATAAACATGATGAACCCACTTGACCCACAAAGATTCTTTACCAGCCGCAATGTCCCAAAGGGTCCGAGAAAGCAAGGCCAAATTCCAATCTTTAAGACGGTGAATGCCCAGGCCACCTTCATCCTTAGGCATGCAAACAGCTTTCCAGGCCACCAACGACTTCTTCCTGCCCAGCTCGGCCTTCCCTCATAAGAAATTTCTGCAGAAAGCATCAACACGGTCCAACACAGCCACGGGGAAAGGAAAGAGGGCCAACCAAAAGTTAACCAAACCACCTATGACAGCTCGAATCAGCTCAAGACGACCAGCATAAGACAAATGCTTCCTATGCCAACTCTGAATGTGACTCCCAATCCTATTCAGCAGAGGGGAGTAGTGACAGATATTCAAACGGGAAGCCATAAGGGGGATGTCGAGATACCTTATGGGAAAAGTTCCCGGTTGGAACCCGGTCAGCTCAAAAAGGTTCGATAGAGTTTGATTGTCAATAGCAGATGCAAAGAGAGCCGATTTCCCTTGGCTGACAGTAAGCTCGGAAACATCACAGAACTTACACAGCTTGCTATAGATCGTTGCCACGGATGAATAATCCCCACGGGCAAACAAAGCAATGTCATCGGCAAACGCTAAATGCGTGATATTCAAAGCCGCACACCCGGATGGATGTTGAACAACATGTCATTCTTCAGCCCGCTAAGATCTCTGGAAAGATACTCCATGCAAATAACAAACAGATAGGGGGATAGAGGGTCGCCCTGCCTCAGCCCTCTCTTGCCCTCAAAGTGGCCAAAGATGGCTCCATTAACAGATACACTGTATGAAGTAGTGGAAACACACTCCAAAATCCACTTACAAAATAAGTCAGGGAATCCCAAACCATGCAGAATCCAATTCAAATAATCCCAAGAAATGGAATCATAAGCCTTATGAAGGTCCACATTAAGCATACATCTAGGGGAATTTCTTTTCCTAGAGTACTTTTTGATAATCTCTTGGAAACATTATCCGCCATGCCTCTTGACTTGATAAACGCAGCTTGCGATGGGTCAATAATAGAAGCCAAAACAGGAATCAATCTATTAGCAATAACCTTGGAAATAATCTTGTACACCACATTGCAACAAGAAGTGGGCCGGAACTGATTAACCCGGTTAGCATTATCAACCTTGGGGATTAAGGCAATGAGAGCATGGTTAATCTGTCTAAGGAGCCTCCCATTATCAAAAAACTCTTTAACAGCTAACCAAATGTCATTTCCCACAACGGGCCAAGCTTTTTTGAAGAATAAAGCATTGTATCCATCCGGACCCGGGGCCTTGTTGTTACTCATCCGGGAAACAATATCCCACACTTCCTTTAAAGAGACCGGCTTAAGGAGCTCGGCAAACTGGTCAGACTCCACACGGGAACCCCTGGTGCACACTTAAGGAGAGCGCTCGCCACAGGGAACAGATGTACCAAGGAAAGAGGAGAAATGCTGCACAAAGTTCAAACCAATCTCTTCTTGAGAGGTAGTGAAGGATCCATCATTCTTCAAAATGGCCGGGATAAACCTTGCATTTTTTTCCTCTATTGATCAGAGAATAAAAGAACTTGGAATTCTTGTCAGCAGACACCAAGAATTTGTTCTTAGATAACTGGGCAAGCTTGCGGGAATCGGCCAACCTCAAATTAAACAGGCACGTTCTGTCCCTGGTAGCTCTAATGATGAGGTCATGGTCAAAAGGTCTATTCTGAATTCTCAGCAACAAATCAAAATAGTCCGTCTCGGCTCTAGCAATACGGGCAGCCATGCCACTAAACTAATTACTGTAAATCCCCTTAAGAATAGGCTTCAACATTTTGAGCTTTTTGCAGATTTTATACATCATACACCCTTAAACCTCAGTTGACCAAACAGAAGACACAGCAGGCAGGAAATTGCTATTATCAACAATAGCATTATTAAACTTAAAAGCTGACTTGCCCTTAACCAAGGTGGAATCAAGGTGAACCACCACTACAGCATGGTCTGATATAGAAAGAATGCTAGAGACAACAACATAAGAATATCTGAAAGAAGCTATCCACTCAGAATTGCATAAGACCCTATCAATCTTGCTCCAAATAGTGCCATTAGTCCAAGTGAAGAACATACCACACGTCTTGAGCTGCTGGAGACCCAACTCAGAGCAACAATTATAGAAATCAGCCATCTCGTAATCAGTAACTCTAGAACCATTCCTCCTATCATCCGGGCTTAACACACTGTTAAAATCACCAAGGATAGCCCCACGGACCAGTCCCCATGCTATCGAAAGATACCAGAGAATCCCAAAGATGCCTATGGTCACAAACAGAGTGCAGGCCATACACAAAAGAAGCTCTGGCCGAGATACCTGTGACCTTACAATAAAGGTTGCAATGGATGCATTGGGCTGATATATCAACTACATCAGCTACCACTCTATCAATCCTCCAAAGGAGAAGGATACGACCAGCCCTGTGATGGGTAAAATTGTGAGCAAAACGCCAACCATAGAACTTCTTACTCAACAACAATTCTAAACAAGAACTGTCCAGTTTCGTTTCCAGGAGGGCTACAACATCTACCTCCTTACTGCGCAAAAACTTTTGCACCTCACGATGCTTAAGAGGCATGTTGAAACCTCTTATGTTTCAAGAAGCAAGAATCATGGTTTATGGCGGGAAGATGACTCCCCGGCAAACCTATTGTTTTGGCTTTTCTTTTCTGTCAAGACATATTTGTGGGCAGCTGAATCATCCCTCAAATTAGCCTTCATCTTTTTTCCCCAACAACAGAATTCTTAGATTTTTTCATCCCTCTAGCCTTTCCCTCATCCTTCATCTTTTCTTTGGGCCGGTTTCTGGTCTTAGGTTTGATGAAGCCCTCCTCATCATCCTCATCCACCCAATCCTCAACAGTAGGAAGCTCGGAATGATCAATATTTTCAGCCCTTTCATCATAACCTGGTTGGATCAAAGCCTCATCCCCAGTTTGGTTATCAACCTCCTTAAAAGGTTCTATATCTGAAGTGATAGCTTGTACAGGACAAACATTAACGGGAGTGATTAAATCTGAATTCTGGTCATGCTTCTTCCCACCATCAGCCACAACAACCTTTGGGTTAGCTCTTTTAGGCCCCTCAGCTTTCTGCTCATTAGAGTCTGCACCAGGAATATAATTGTTCAAAGCCTCAGAAGTAGCAGCTTTGCAATTCTTAATGTTATGTCCAATCACTCTACACTTCTTACAAAAGGATGGAATGTTTTCGAACTCAATGTGCTGGATAAAACTCTTCCCTTTAGATGTTTTAATCTGCACATCACGAACCAAGTCCACCGAGGCATCAACCTCCACCAAAGCCCGAGCATAAGATAGCGAACCTTTAGAAGCTGTTAGCTGGTCCATACGAATAGGGTCCCCCACCATTGAGAGAATTTTCCCTAAGGCAGCAGCATTCCATAATTCCAGAGGCAGGTTTCTCAATTTAACCCAAACTGGAAACTTGCACAACTCCTCATCACCAAAATCAAATAACTCTGGCATAATTTTCAACAGAAGCGGTCTTTGGAAGATAAAGTATGGCCCATTAGAGATGACCCTGCTCCTATCTTCCTCAGAATCAAACTTGAACACAAGCCATCCGCTATCATGGTTCGAAAAGGTGTATTTTACCCCCCATTTATTACAGCAATCAAGGAGGGCCTTCTTGCCTGGGAACCGCCCAGCAACATATCCAATAAGGCAATGGCCCCAAACCCTTTCAAGCGGTTGGATGTCTTCATCCTCCATTATCACAAAGTCAGGGCTATCACTCTTGAAAGTCTCTAAGGTGAGACCCTTTGATGGTTGACGATTACCCTTGAAGAGGTTTACCCAAGGGGTTGGGCTCACTCCTTTGTCATCCTCAGCTAGTGTTTTTGCCTCATCACTAGTAGAAGATTTAAAATCCCCACTAACATGATCAATATTCGTATCTTGAGTACCCAAGGAATGAGAATCAGATGCGCTGCCAAAAAAAATTCAACATTTTCTCTTTCGGGCATTACTTCAAACACTTGGTGGGCACTATTATCCGACTGCCCATTCACCATTTCTTGCTCAACAACTTCAGCCATGGCAGGAATAGGAGGTTCCCCTGACTTCCTTTCAGCCTTCCTCTTCGATTTACCCATGACCACTAACACCAAACCATGGAAAACCGAAGCCAAAGGAAGGTACCTGCAAGAAATGAGAACAGGGGCATGAACGCTGTTCTCGGAGAAGAAGAGATCAAACAGGAATCCAAGTAGTCCAAAAACAAGGAATACAAAGCAGAAATTTAAATTACAACTTTCTATCACAGAATACACAGAAAATTGCAACTTAAAATTTACACCAGAAATTTACAAAAGAACAAAAGAACAAGAAAATTAAATTCTGGAATCAGCTATGCAGTCTTGAAGCTTGGTCTTGAAACATCGAGCCTCCAAATTCCGCTTCAACAACACGAGTCACGGGAGAGACAAAAATCACGAACCCTCCATATTTCAGCTTGAACGGTGACTATAAAGGATGAAATCCCCTTCCGGCACTATCCGGAGCACTACCCACTGGAGAAAATCACAATACTGGACTTTTCCAAGAAAAACTCAAACGCGATTAAAAACCCAGGCACCAAAAGCTAATAAAACATCACGAAAGCCTTCTTGCTAATATTCCGCTCATGTTCCACCAAAGATGCTTGCACCGCTTCAAGAATAGTGCTTAGTCAATGTAGTGGAAGCCACATCAACATCCACCTTCTCGGGAATCAACGAGAACCACTCACGGGAAACAGCCAAACCGCAACCACCAAGCTCCAAGAAATAAAAGCTCCAGTCCAGTACGAGAGAAACGTTTAAAGCACTAGTAAATGTGACCACCAACCCTACCCCGGTGGAAGAGAATTCCATAGGGAAGCACCCAAGGAGGAGGGGAGATGGAAACCCTAGCAGAGCACTTCTCACTAACTTTCTCTCGATTGAGAGCTCTTTCTTGACTAAAAACACTTTATTGATTGGCTGTGGAGTGGGCAAATCACAACAAACTCTATACGCTAGCTTTTTCTTTTTCTTTTTTTTTGGTAAAACTACGACTAAAATTTAGAGAACGCAATTGAGTTGCAAGCTAATAAAGAAATGATTTACAAAAACAACGAAGAAATGGTGAGTTACCATTTCCAAAGAAAAAAATGTGATGAATTATAGTTTATATTAATTCTAACAACTATCTTGTTTGTAAGAATAAAGGTACTTGCATATCGTTTATATTAGTTTTTTAAAAGTAAAATACTAAGTTATTTTTAATAGGGTATACTCTTTTTTAGAAGTGAGATATCCATAATTAAAAGTCATGAGACTAATCCTCGAAACTTAAAATCATTTAAGTAAAAAGGACTCTCTATATGCACAGATAATCAAATATATATATATATATATATAATATTTTAAAATATTAGAAACCTAATGTAATTAAAGTATCTTATTCATGAAACTTTGATAATTTATTAATAAGATAAATAAGGAATAAAACAAATATATAAGAAATTGGTTAATAATTTTTGTTGCTGTCTAAGCAGATTTTAATTGTAATTAATAAATTAGAGAGTAAAAATTGAGAGTGAATAGAGTATTAAACGTAAAAGAAAAATTAAAGTGAAAAAAATTAATGAAGAAACCTATATTTTTTTATAGAGAGAGAAAATATGTAAATAAATTATCTTACTTTTAAAAACAAACATGTTAATTTACTAATGAATAGAAAATTTAAACATGCAAAAAGGTTGAATTTTAAACGAAAAAACTAATTCTTAAATATTGAATTCTGCTCAATTTCTTCTATAGCTTTCAATAATCAAA
>PYAF01004326.1:216808-246721 GCA_007407185.1 Glycine tomentella | reverse complement strand
ATATATTTTTGATTCCGAGTAAATGACAAATTTTTATTTTAGATCCTAATAGAAAGTTTCATTGCTTGAAACCTAATATATCAAAACTTTTTTTAATTCATACTGTAAGTTAAGTGATGATGTGACATCATTTATAGGACTAACATATATTGACAAGATTTATTCGTAATATGTCATGTTATCACTTAATTGATGACACTAAAAATAAAAATTTTGATATATCAATGATCAAATACAATAGAAAATTTATTACAGATCCAAAATATAAATCGATCAATTTATTAGGAAACTAAAACATAGTTTTAAGAAAAAAACTATAACAATATATATTTTAAAATTGTTAAACTAAAATTAAAAATTGAATTTTTTTTCACGTTAAAAATTGATAATTAAAAATCAAACCAAATTACATGCATTGGGTATGCTTTAAAGACTTATATCAATTCAATGCTTTAATTTAATTGTGTTTTCCAATGATTTTAATTAGGAACTTCTAGAGCATTCCTATACACATTTTTATCTTACAAACTAGTTTGGTAACCACTAGATGAACCACTTGGACAAAATAATTTATTTACTACCGCATAAAATTTTATTAGAAAATTCAAAAAATTTAAATACATTTTAAAATTCATCTATCAAATCAACAACTTTTTCGTGTAGTCAAAATAGTAACCTTTACTGGTTCATGAAGTCGACTTCAAATCTTTCATTATTTTTTAGGTTTATTTAGTTTATACTTCTAAATGCTATTATTTAGCTCAATATGTTAAAATTTGTATATTTTATTTTAAACCTCAAGTGAATTTAGTATTGATTTGATCACTAGCTAGTTGAGCTGGAACCAAGTCAAGACAAAGTCTAAAAAAATAGTTTAATCAAAATATCAGTTAAGTTAAATTCAGTCCGTAAACACTCTAATTGATCCACATATGATGTAAGAAAATTTTGTAATATATATAATTTTTCTATAAAAAAAACTGTACACCATATGCAATCATATCTTTTTTAAAAAACTTAAAATTATACAAAAGTAAAAATTATATTATATTTCATGAACCTCTTTTTAGCAAAATAGAAAAGAAAAACGTAGTCAATTGATGTTCCTTAATTAAAGTCAGTCGTTATCACTATCATTGGCACCTAAAAATCACAGTCGTTAGAGGTAGCCAATAATACTCGAACTTTATTTGGGACCACTATTTATCATAATGAATATTGAAGAAAAATGATTGTTACACTCTATCAATAATAATAGAATTAACGTAGAGTAATATAAAAAAAATGAGAAATTACAATCTATAATTGATAATAATAAGTAGAAATGCGTTATTTATGCAATAACTAATTATAATACATGTATAAAACATCATTTTCAATTTTTATCTCTCTTCATGATTTATTATATAATTTGTCATACCTTTTTTTCTCTTTTGTCTTTTAGAAAAAAAGTGATACAATGCGATATACCCCAATACTATTGGGTTGAGCGCCAATAGTATGCTAGAACTTCTAATAGAGAATTACTACACAATTGAATTGCAAGCAATTCCACCCATTTGGGATTACTTAATTAGCCTCTAAAATTAAGATTTTCTTAAAAGGATTGTCCATCAAACTTACACCTAAATAAAAGCATGAGAGTACGTTCTCAATCATTAACCATTTATATCAATATGCATTGAAACATTTTTTTTGTTATCATATTATAAAAAAATTATCTATCAATTTTACTAATGACTAATTCTTATCAAGAAGTTGTTTGATATTTTTAGTAGGATTTATATTTGTAACCTTATATTTTTAATTTATACTACTCAAATCCGATTTCTTATTTAAGTAATTCAAAAATTGATATTTGTTATACAATTTACTTTAAAAATAATATTTCTCTAATAAGTATACGAATAAAAAAATAAGATAGTACTATATCTTAGCAATATTTAATGTTTTAGCTAGATCAAGCGGTACTGCTACTTTACTAGTGTCAACAATAGCACCGAAGCCGACACGTGCTTCTCTCTCTCTCTCTCTCTCTCTCTCTCTCTCTCTCTCTCTCTCTCTCTCTCTCTCTCCCCCCTAATACCTTTCTTGAGCAATGAAGAATTGAAGATAGCATTGCATGAAATATGAATTATGAACATTAACACTCACGCGCGCGCACCCTTCGAGCCTAACGGTGCGTTAACTATCCGTTAGAAGTAGTAGCATTGGCATGAGCATGGTACATAGCTTCTAAACCCTGTCTAAGCCAAAGAAGACAAAATAAGACAACCTGCACATGATTATTTTATTTTATGGCTTATATTATATCCTTTTATAATAAGTTTCTGAAATCTGAGTTTGAGTGCACTTTTTAAGTGACATCCTCATCATTAATCTCTAGTGTGAAAGACCAAAGTACCACCAAACTACTACTTGTGAGCCAAACTTAGGATCTGACTTAAAGCCAAGCTGGAAACATTATTGGGTTCTGTTCTGTGGTGTGCTTGTCTTGGTTGTTGGGTTTCCTAACACTCTTTTGTGTGCCTAACACATTTGGTTCTCACTTTTTCTCAAATGGGGCTCTGTTGTTCGTGTAGTTTTTAGGTAGACTTTGTTGTTTACTAGAATGGATTTTCTATGTGTGTGTCTTTCTCTTATTGTTTAGATATGAGGGTCTTTCAATAAAGAAGGTTTTTATATTTGTTATCTTTTTGGGCATGGATGATGATTTGGCCCAGTAGTTGATTCTGCTTCTGGCTGGTGATTTAAAAGGCAAGATTTATGGCTGGGGAGGTTGAAGAATCATTCAGCATGAACTTTCAGGTTGTTTTTTTTCATACACTTGTTGATTTTAACATGGATCTATTGTTTTCAATTATAGTTACAAATGTTCCAATCATGCTTACTCCTGTTTTGCTTAGTTTAGTTTTTGAATTATGATTGCCGTTTTCATCACTCCATTTCAATTCATTGGCACAAGAGTAGGAAGTATACTTTTATATGTTTCTGTAATTTTCATTTAACATAGGTTGGTTCTGTGTGAATAGTTCTTGTGGTTAATGATATATAGGGATACAACAACAAAGCCTTATCCCATTAGATGAGGTCGGTTACATGGATATTTTTTTCATAGCTGTTCTCAAGTCCGGTTTAAGGAGGAGAGTTGTGTTAGGCCCTTAGCAGCCAATATAAAACTCACCGTTATACCAAACAGAGATAATGACATATAGGGATGGATTACAATAATTTGCTAGAAGAGTGATCTGCTTCAGTGATTGTTGCTTAGTCAGACATATAATGGTCTTGATCTGAATTTAGTTGAACAAGTAGAGCATGGTAAAGAAATTGACTGGAGTTAGACAGTGTAATGCTATTCCTATTTGATGTTCCCTTTGGTTTACTATGATGATTCATTCTCATCAGGGTTTTTCTAATTTGCATGGATTTTGTTCAGAACTAATTTTATGATTTGTTTCTTATATAAACATATCCATTTATGTGATTTATTATGATTCCACACAGAAAATGATCACAGTACATGTAACTATTCTCCAAAAAAAAAACCCTGAAAAAGGAACTCAATATTATGAGTATTGACTAGATTGAATACCATTAATGCTAAAAAAGATGAAACACTGTTGATATTTAAATCTGACTGCTGTGCTTTGATTCTTGCGGAAAATGCAGGTAGATTCTATACATTCTGGTTCTATCTCATTTGGGCGATTCGAAAATGAGCCTTTATCTTGGGAGAGAAGGTCGTCTTTCTCTCACAATAGGTACTTGGAGGAGGTTGAGAAATGTTCAAAACCAGGTTCAGTTATTGAGAAGAAAAAATATTTTGAAGCTCATTTCAAGAGGAAGGGCATATTTGGTTTTATTCCATCTACAGGTCATGAGGGATCATCAGATAGAGCAACCAGTGAAAATGACGGATCAGAGAGAAATGCCAAGCAAGAGGATTTTGAGTCCATTGATGGCCATTATGTTCAATTTGATGAAATGTCCCAAAAGGATTTTGAGCTAGATGAAGGTGACCATTATATTGAAATGGACCAAAGTTCCCAAGAGGATTTTGTGACAATTGAAGATGGTCATTATGTTCAATTTAGTGAAATTCCTGGTAATTCAAATTATCATGAAGAATGTGGTATGGATGAATTTGAAAGAGAAGAGACCATCACAGAATATCCAGTGGTTTCATTTTCAGGTTTGCAGATGGAATCTGCTGTGAACAATTCTAATGATTTGGAGGATGACAATAAGAAAAATATTACTTTGGATGAAGCTCATCAATCTGAAAATGAAACAAGTAATATACTCTCAGATAGTGGCAAGATGATTATAGAAGTGAAAAAGGATGATGATGTTACTGTAAATACTGATGAATCATCAACAAACATGATTATGCCTGTTAATGAACCAGCACGGGGTGTTGAGGAAACAATATCCCATGATCCTGCAAATCCTACTAAGGTATGGATGCCGATGCAAGTTGCTTTTTTTGCCCATGGAAAGACCAACATATTGAATGGCTTATAGTGAAAGCACAACTAATGCAGTAAATCAAGATTACTCATTTATGACTACATACATATATGTGCTTTAATTTTATATTTTGTTTGAACCAGAGCGTGGTTTCCTTGTATTGTCACAATGTTTATATTCTGCAATTATATAAAATTGCTTGTTATACTCTGGGGTGACACGAGTCTGCTCTTGATCGATGCATAGGAAACAAAGCTCAAGCCTCAACAGAATTCTGAAGACAACAATGTTCGAGTAGGGAAAAGCACGCCTTCTAGATCAGCCAAGGATCCTGCTAGGATTCCAGGTAGAGAGAGTCCAAGGAGATCAAATATGAAAAAGAATTTATCAAAACTTCCAACTCCAACTACTTGGTCAGCTAGCAAATCCACCAAAGAAGTAAGAATTTGAATCACGATGTACTTTGGGAAGAATTGAAGGATAGCCACTATTAATTTTGCATTTTTTTTCTCTTTGCATATAATTACTCTTCTATATAAATGGCTTGCTTATGAATTGTCAGTTATCACCCTTAATTTTCGGGCCTCCATGTGCAGGTTTCTAAAAGTGCAGAGAAACTAATTCGTGAAAACAAAAGGTACTTGTTGTTTCTCAGCTGAAATTGTTATATTATATGTTTCACATTCACAGATTCAAATTTGCTTTTAATTTTGATAGTGAAAATGCATCAAGAGTAAGAAAGGGTGCAAAATCCCAACTTTCTGCTTCAGAAACAGCTCCGAAAGGAATTCAAGAAGCAGAGAGGTTTGTTGACATGTGTAAGGATTAATTTTTCGTTCTCTTTCATTCTGATCTGAGACTAACATAATAAGGTTTATATAGGCTGAACCAAGCTTCCAATTCTACAAAGTCCAATGTTAAGCCCAGGGCTGCGGCTTTCAACTTTAAATGTAGTGAGCGAGCGGAAAGGAGGAAACAGGCAAGTAAAATGCTATTGTTTTAGAACCATTTCTGTTCGTATTAAAAACAAAAGTATATAAAATGTATAATTGTTGTCCTTATCCTGTTAACTCAGTTCTATATGAAGCTGGAAGAAAAAATGCATGCAAAGGAAACAGAGATGAATCAAATGCAGGCAATATCACAGGTAAGAAAGCTAATAATAGCTTCAGGTTTTATGAGCTGCCAAGCATATTATTAGATTATCAGGTGACAGGCTCTCAATATGAATACATGAAATACAAATTTCAAAGTTACATAGGTTTCAAATGAGTTTCTGTTTCTGCTTCTGTATGTCTATGGTGCAGAAGACGCAAGACACATTGGTGTGGTTGAATAGGTGTGGAATCTGTTAGATTCTAATTGAAGTGGCTAATATGATTGTTACCAATGATGTAGTTAACCTGTGTATTTTATTTTAACTCACTATTTACTATTACTTTTGCTATTTCAATTGGTATCATTACTTCATTCCTTTCCTAAATAAGGTCAAATATTTTCTTCAACCATTGCCCTTAATTTTTGTCAAACTCTACCAAACAAATTATTTAGCATTCGTTCGTTTTCAATTACCCTTGTTTTTAAGATCTAAAAGAATCAATATGAATTACTGGGACTAAATTCAGGGATATTCTGGTGAAAACTTTCTTTACCATTTGTGATAACAGAAAAGTGTAAAATTAATGTATGACATGACATTTGTCTGAGTAATCTGGAAATATTTGGTTTCCGAAAGTAAAGATTAGAGGTGTGGCCAACTCTACAGAACGAAGCAACAAAATGTGTGGAAGGATTCTGTTATAGTTTTAACTAGTATGTGTAGTGTAGCTGACTCCATTTTATTTGCATTTCTTATGGAGCTCGAAGAAACTTATTACATTCAACTTTTGTTCTTGTAGGAGAAGACAGAAGCTGATATTAAGAAACTCCGGAAGAGTCTCAACTTTAAAGCAACACCAATGCCTTCATTTTACCGTACACCTTCACCTTCACAACCACGTGGGAATAAGGTACATACTTTCCGAGTTTTCAGCCTTGTTTCTGTTTGTGATTAGTGCATGTCATAAATATGTGATTCATTGTAAATGAGCTTTGTTTGTTGTATCACATCCATTTTCCCATTTAATAGGACATTCCTGGTGATTTAATATTTACTGGGCTAGTTTTGTTTAAGAATTTAGATGAGCAATGAATCAAAGTGCTGCATTTTTTAACCACTTGATGTTTGCAAATTCTCCCTTCTCAAGTCTCAACCTCAGGCTGCGTCAAATAACACCAGAAGTAATCAAGAACAGATCAATAAACCAAAATGTCCAGGGAGTGAAGCAGATGCAGCATTACCTTCGAAGTCGAAGGTGGGAAATGATCTAGATAGCGATGAATCTGTAACAGCAAGAGAACCATCAACCAACCATAGCTGCGTTGCTGATTCTATGACAAGTAATCATACTTCTGGAAAGAAAGAAGGGGCAAAGGTTTCTTCACAGAAACATAGGGTATCAGATAGTTACAAAGGAGCAAGACAACTAAGCAATGAGAGAAATAAAAATGTTGAACCCACAAAACATAGAAATGATATGATGAGGAAAGCTGTGGGGAATGTTGGTTTGAGAAGCAGTTCTAAAAGTGGTAATCTTGCTGTACGTGTTGCCTCCTGAAGAACTTACCATACAGATATTAATTAAGGCACATTGCACATTGAGGTAGTAGCATTTCTTGTATTTATTTCATGATATTCATTTCATGGTATAGCTGAGGCAAGTTATAGAACAACATGATCCATGTTACTACTAAGTTCGTAGAAGTTATGTATGGAACAAACTTAGGAAGCTACCCAGTAACTACTAGAAATGGGCATGTTTTTACTGGACTTATTGGATCTTCTGGGCTCCCCTCCATAAGAAAGTGTGTTCATTTGCTTATCAGATAAGAAATGGACTGGAATTCATGGAAATTTTTATTTGTAAATAAATTATCTTTGAATTTATCATTAGATGCTGGCGGACTACTATAGATTTATCTCCCTTCTATATCATAAGCTTTCAGTTGATATAAATTTTACCCTTTATTTGAACAGATTACAAATGTTAGCTCACTTGGCAGGTTCCCCACAATTGACTTGTCAGTAAAGTTAGACTATGAAAAGTCCATGGACAATTTCATGAATTCCCTTGCATTATTTATTTTAGGTATAAATGGCTTAACATTTGTAGCTATAGTCAATCTTATCAAGTTCAATGACAATCCATTAAACCGCTCCCAAGCCTCATCGACTTGTCTGAATTTGTATTAGTCTTTATAGTAATTGGAGGGCTTTCGTCCATTACCAGTGTCACGTCTAAGTTCATTACACTTAGTTAAAATTGGATCTTTTCAAACCAATCGACATAGTTCAACACATTGAACTTTATCATAAAGTTAACCATAGCAAAGATATTAGAAATAATTGCATACATTTAAACATACTCACATTAATGCTTTGAGTAAACCTAATGTATTCAAACTACATAGACTTTTATCATGCATCTAAGTTCACCTTTGGGTGATTAATAAATACATTTCTATAACAATAATGATGTCAAATAAATGTACTTTAATAGACAATAAATTATATTATTATTAACATGCATGATATCTTTTGATATACACACTTAACAATCATGAAAACAAATCCTTAATATCATCATTTATAAACGGTTTATATTTGGGTGATCCATATGTGGTTAATAATTAACATTTTCATTCAACACAAACATTCTAATCTTGTAGCATCATTATATCGATTAACTTGGAATTACAAATCCCACAGATTTGATCACTTTAATTTGGTGATAAAGAAATCTCACATTAATGTTCAATTCTAAATTATTTTCTTAGCCACCAAAGAAATAAATTTGTAAGTGCAATACTATCAAAACAAAAAAATTGGTTTCTATCATATAATTATAAATTATGTATTTATCTCGTCACGTGGAGGCCATTAAAAGCTTTCTATAATAATGTAAGGCACGTGATTTTCTATCACATGGCAATTGAATTTCATATAGGCCATAAAAAAGGACTTTTATCACAGTATACTTTTACGAATCACAAGTTGTGCTTATAAAATAAAGGCTTAATTGTACATTTCGTCCCCTTGTTTTTGCAATTTTGGAATTTTTATCATCCTATTAATTTATTGAGGAATTTAATCCCCCAATTTTGAAAATATGAGGATTTGGATGCTTCTATTAACTCCATTGCATTGACCTTTAGTGAAGGATATTGACCCATAAATATTGTTTAACTTAATTACTATTTCTTATTTTTGAACTCTTCTACCTCTTCCAGAGTGCTTATGGCTCACTACCCTCCGGTAATCCACATATCTGAGCCCTCATGGCATTCCTCTTCGACAACTCCATTTCCATCATCGACACTCGCTCCATGCATTTACTCTCCTTGACCCATAAATATTGTTTAACTTAATTACTATTTCTTATTCATGAACCCTTCTACCTCTTTCCTAAATCATGTTCCAGAGTGCTTATGGCTCACTACCCTCTGCTAATCCACAGATCTGAGCCCTCATGGCATTCCTCTTCGACAACTCCATTTCCATCATCGACACTCGCTCCATGCATTTACTCTCCTTGACCCATAAATATTGTTTAACTTAATTACTATTTCTCATTTATGAACCTTTCTACATCTTTCCTAAATCATGTTCCAAAGTGCTTATGGCTCACTACCCTCCGCTAATCCACATATCTGAGCCCTCATGGCATTCCTCTTCGACAACTCCATTCCCATCATCGACACTCGCTCCATGCATTTACTCTCCTTGACACATAAATATTGTTTAACTTAATTACTATTTCTTATTCATGAACCCTTCTACCTCTTTCCTAAATCATGTTCCAGAGTGCTTATGGCTCACTACCCTCCGCTAATCCACAGATCTAAGCCCTCATGGCATTCCTCTTCGACAACTCCATTTCCATCATCGACACTCACTCCATGCATTTACTCTCCTTGACCCATAAATATTGTTTAACTTAATTACTATTTCTCATTCATGAACCTTTCTACATCTTTCCTAAATCATGTTCCAGAGTGCTTATGGCTCACTACCCTCCGCTAATCCACAGATCTGAGCCTTCATGGCATTCCTCTTCGACAACTCCATTTCCATCATCGACACTCACTCCATGCATTTACTCTCCTTGACACATAAATATTGTTTAACTTAATTACTATTTCTTATTCATGAACCCTTCTACCTCTTTCCTAAATCATGTTCCAGAGTGCTTATGGCTCACTACCCTCCGCTAATCCACAGATCTGAGCCCTCATGGCATTCCTCTTCGACAACTCCATTTCCATCATCGACACTCGCTCCATGCATTTACTCTCCTTGACCCATAAATATTGTTTAACTTAATTACTATTTCTTATTCAAGAACCCTTCTATCTCTTTTCTAAATCGTGTTCCAGAATGCTTATGACTCATTACCCTATGTTAATCCACAGATCTGAGCCCTCATGCCATTCCTCATTGACAACTCCATTTCTATCATTAACACTTACTCCATGCATTTACTATCCTCCTACCCTATGCCTCCTCCACCTTCCTTCGCTGCACCCTTCGTCACTGCCCTCCATTGGTCCCCTCTCCCAATTTCCACCTCCTCTCCTCCGAACCCTTCTCCAACCATCTCTTCCTCACCGTCGTCAACCACCAAGGCTGCATTATGCTCCTCGATTTCTGTCTCAAGCCCTCCCTCCTTTAGTTCGAAACTGACTCCAAACAAGGCATCTAGGACCTTTCTCAGACAGAAGCACTCCTTTGGTTAGTCTTTGTATACATGAACATGATGCTCCTTCATTTGCTAATTTGTAGAACCTTTGATGTATTTTTCCAAATGATAATTTTTGCATCAATACCAATTACCAAGCATATGCATAAGGAGATTTTTGTTTCTATTATCTGATATGGCTCACTATATTCTAATTGCTAAGGAGTTTTCAATTTCTCTATTTTTTTTATAAATATGGAATATTCATTATGTTTAAGATTTTTTGAAATACAAAGAGTTGTTCTTTTATTCCAATAGCAACCATCATTGTGGTCCCTTAAAGATAAATCAAACACATAATAACTACCATAACAATTTTGGTAGACGAAATACATATCAACCCAACCACAAAAAAATCCAATTGTAACATCAAGAAAAGACTTCACTCTACACCAATAAAGGATGACTGGTTTGTATGAAAGGCTACTTGAGACTATTGTGTTTGTGGGGTAGAGGCAAAAACATTGTAAAAAATAGGTCCAATAGTATATGAAATTTGACTTGATGGAGTTGTTGTTGTTTGACTGATTCAAGTTTGAACACTTGCAACTCAATAAGCATTTGGTGCTTGTATTGGGGCTGAAACACATATTGCAAAATTTACACAAGCAAATGAATTTACAATAGGTGTTGGTGCCAAAGTTTGACCACGAGGACCTGGATTTTCAATAGGTGTTGGTGTCAGGGTTTGACCACGAGCAAGTAAATTTGCAGTAGGAGCTGGTTTAGGAATCGTTGAAGCTAACCGAGCAACTGGGGAACATGCCTTTGCTCTTGATTTATGCTCCATGTAACAATTATTTAATTAGAACACATTACTAAAAATCAAATATTGGATTAAATTTAAAAGTTCATGAATGTGATGCTTCACCTTTTTTGTAGTAGTTTGGTATGATTTTCTTTGTATTTTCAAATCCTTGCAGACATCAAAAGATGAATTGGTCAATTCTCCATGATTAATTAGCATAACAAACAAATAATAAACAAACTCAATTTACCTTGTTGCCACCTCTATGAATCTCCCTATCAGAGCTTGAGTTTTGCCTTTACAAGTTCATTTATTGTGACCAACTTTTCCATAGCTACTACACACAACAGAGGGTGCTTGTCTTGGTAATTTGTATTTGTCCTTAGGATCATCATTTGTCTTACTCCTTGCCTTTTGTGGTCTCCTCATTTCAGAGGGATTTTTTTTTTTTGCTCAGCAAAGTTAATATATATATATATATATATATATATATATATACACACATATATATATATATATGAAAAAAGGTACAAGTATAGCATATACAAAAATATACAACCTATCAATCAAAACATACCAGAACCATGGCTAGCTAATACATGCAATGAGCACGGATTAGAAAGCCAAAGATCTTGTTGAAGATAGGCTCACACCTCTCCAAAAAAATTACACTTTTATTAGACCCTCCCTAGAGTGCAAAAACCTTCCCTAATATTACTAGACCAAAAGTGGAAAGGGATATTAAATCTTTTCTTAAGGGTAGAAAACCAAGACTAGCAGAAAAATAAGGCGTCCTCCAGCAGGTTTTGTCCATTGAAGCTAGCATCATGGAATACGATCTGATTTCTATGATGCCATATGCACCATGACAAAGCTATCCTCATTTCAGGGGGATTGATAGGTTCATATTCACTTTCTGGCCACAATATTGGACCATCACATGGTTTGATAAAATATAAATATGTAGCCATATATGTTGATTTCCTGTACAAAAAAACTACAACATAAAAAAATGTTAATTATTTGTTTGGGTTTCACATCATAGAACAAATTTCAAAACTTGTTAACCTGTAGCAAGTAGCCACATAATCTCCAAGTTTGTAGTTGTTGTGCCATATACATGTTACCCCATGGCAGCAAGGAATTCCTATTAAATCCCAATTTCTGCAGTTGCAACTTCTTTGGCTAATATTGACCACATATTTGTGATAATAATTAGAAACCTCAAATAATGAGTATTAGTCATCATCAGACCAATGAGAAGTCCATCACTCAACAGTTTTTTTTGTTCTTCTCAAGTATGAGTTGGATTTTGGGACATATATGACCCTTACCCTTATACAATCCTATTTGTCAAATAAAACTTAATCCCCTCTAGTAAGTTAATAATTGGTTTCTCCCTGTACTGTAGGATGCTTTTATTGAAAGCTTCATACATATTATTTACCTACATATATCATTGGATGCTACTTCTATATGCTGACTTTGTCCATGATGAAGCTTGTAACTTATCCAACTCCTTATGGGCACTCTCATTAGTCTCCTTTATCTTTTGCATTAGTCTTTTAAATTTTGGAATAGTCATGGCTCTTACAGCTTGCCACATCATTTTATTGAGTTGAGCACCATGGTGTCTTTTCTTGAAGTTGTTGTAGAGATGCCTCACATAAACACAATGCTCTACATGTTGACCCAATTCCTTAATGACATTTACCAACCCCTATATGAAATTGAAAAACATAAGGTTCTATCCTTTGTAATAATAAAAAAACTATAAGGTAATATTTGACAAAAATGTGTAAATGCACGTTTTTCTTATCTGAGATGAAAGCCCAATTCTTGGATTGGACTCCATCCGTGTCTTTCAATAATAAATTAACAAACCAAGCCCATGAATCTATAGTTTTAGCTTCCACAACAACATATGCAATATGTAGCATTTGATTATTGGCATCTTTCCCTATCGTAGTTAGAAGATGACCACCAAAATCCCCTTTCAGAAAACAAGCATCCAGACCAATTAATAGTCTACATGTTGTTAGCATGCCTCTTTACAAACCTCAAGACACATAAATTATTTCAAAAATAGGACCATTTTGATATGCGTTTGTCTTGATTATCATTGTGTTTGCTTTATTTCTTCTCAACACCTCCTCAATATATTGTCGCAAGTGTTTGTATTCCTTGGATGCACCTTGAATTTTTTGGAGTGCCCTACACTTAGCTTTGTAGGCTTGATCCAAACTTAACTTACACCCTCATTTGTCTAACACATAAGCAATCAATGCTCGTGTCTTCATATTTGGTGTATGTCTTAAAAGAAACATGAATTTGTTACTTAGTCGATTAATAAAACCTTGTTTGTTTCTAGCGGTCCTATGACAAGTGTGTTCATTTTTTAATTTAAGAATCTGCCAAAATTCACCTGCCTTGACTTGCTGACCTGTAGCTCAAAAGAACAATTTACCATGCACTTGACAACAATGATTTTTTTTTGTCATTTTGGTTGATGACAAGATTCTTTTTATGCACCACTGCAAATGTTTTCACTGCATTTATGACTTCTTTTTTGGTAATGAAAATTAGGCCCTTTTCAAAATTATTATCGATATCATCATCAAACATTTTGAACCTTGGAAACTTGCCCATAGGAATCTCTTCATCTTCACTACCAGAAGGTGTTTCCAGCTCATCAATATCATCATCCTCATCTTTAAATCAGATGTTGTTGTTGCTTCATCATTCATCCAAAATGGTGCATCAACATCCCAAGTGGCCTTATATTCATCATCGCAATTTGGTGGAGGTGGAGTACGATTTTCTACAAAAGTTTCTTAATCTAACACAGTGGTCCAGTCTTGGTCTTCTCTGTAGTCACTATCATCCAAGGATGTCTATTCACTATCTGTTTCATCTTCGGCCTCATAGTCTGCATCTTCATTTTCTCCAGCACCAAGTACCTCATTGTCATGTTTGTCAGCCTCACCCTAAATCTGAACTTCATCCATATCACTGTCAACATCATTATCGACAACAACTTCTACTTCTTCAGTTACAGAAAAATCATTTCCTATGTTGTTTAGTAACCCTTCATCAAGGAATGAAATATCATTGAGATGTTCCATAAATATCTCAACAACATCAAATCCTTTACAATTTGCACCAAGTTGCAACACATCAGCATCATTGTTCAATGGTTTCAATCCGCGACTAAGATCAAATTTTGGATGTTGGTACCACAAACACTTGAAAGGTTTGTGGAGCAAATCAGAAACCACTTTTGTGAAGACAATATAGGACATCTCATCTACATCCCAAACTTATTTTTCTAGTCGACTTGTACCCTTCACATACATGGTACAAGTCTCATAAATGATGATTCCAGAATTGTGTATATTCAGTCTTACGATGTGCACCCCAGAAGGCCTGAATGTAAATGTCACAACACGCACATAAACATACAGTTAATAACATTGCCACTGGCACACAAAAAACCATTGTGCATATGGTGTATTTTCTTTTAAACATAATTCATTTCACTCCTTTTAAACATAATCATTTTGGACTGTATTGTAATTTAAAACGAGATTATTTCCATTATTTTGGATAGCATCTCACAAAAGAAACTTCCAAAATCAGATTTTAAAATTATGATTATAGCTTATTTTTGTGAGTATAGTTGACTAATTGAAAACTTGAATCAGTCCTAGAATATATCATAATCCCTTTAATCTTTTGCTAACATGAATAAACAAAAAACTAGTACAAAGTATCTAATTGTCAATTTCTGTCAGCACCATCCTTCTGGCATGATTTATGGGTGGAAATCGCTTATATAATTCAATAGGTTTGTATAACATATCATCTAATAAAGATTACAAAATAGCATATATAAAAGTGTGGGGTAAAGGAAAACGGTACTCGGAGAAGTAGGATTGGAGAAGACAATTTTTATTTGAGATTGTTAGCATTTTTTATGCAAAAGTCAAGAAATGTTGCAGAAGGACAACATTAAGACAAAGAGAAATATGGAAAACAAATTCAATGAGAGTTTACTATGCACAAATATATCTAATATTTTTTTATACATATATGACAAAATTCAAGTTATGGTTACATGCTAAGATGAGGATTTTGCTTACCCATATAGGTAGTTGGTAGAGAAATCTCATGGCTTGTTAAATTCATGTAGTACAAAATATCAGAATTTTCATAACAAAGGCTATAGTAAGGACTTTTCCTTGTTATTATTTAAACTTAGTTGCCAAACCTGTAATATAGCCTAAGTGCCAACCCTAACCCCAAAATAGAACACAAAACCTACCACGAGACAAAAATACGCAACAACTCATCAAAGCTAACAATATAGTATGAAAAACATAAAAAAATCCCCCCAACCCACGAGTTTCACTATCAAAATGCCCTAGCCAAGACCACATGCATTTAGAAATCCCCTAACACTAGACCACTTCCAATAAACTCACCACGACAACAAAAGTATTCCCTAAAGTGTGTCACTGGGAATCTAACCTTGAAAAGTAATCAGACTGCTTATTTTTCCTTGCCATCGCTACTGTGTGAGAATCACCTACAGAACAATTTGCCACTGCATATGACACATTGTAGGGAATGGATTTGCCATAATATCCTATGTCGCTAAAAAAATGGAGATGTCGATGACGATTACAAGGAGGAAGCCGCAGACGTCTCTCACCACCATCACAATTTGAGAATTATTTCGAGACAGGGTAATCCATTTTGATTTGTTGCCAAAACAACAATTAATGAATGTTAATCAGTTAATATGGACAACATCAATTTTGACAGTTATCACATGGGAGTTAACAGTTGCACTTAAATCCTAAATTTTTTAAAATAGGGGGATCAAATGACTCAATAAATTAATAGGGGGACCAAAATTCCAAAATTGCGAAAACAGGGAAACCAAATGTGCAATTAAGCCTAAAATAAAATTCGAAAGCATTACATCAGTGTGAAACATATATTTTTTGGATAAAACACCCAACAAATATACACTACAATACATCTCACACATTCCCTAATTGGAAAAAAAAAAGTAAAACACAAATGCTAATGGAGAAAAAGGCCTACCTTAAGCCTACTCTGATACCAATTGTAACCATAATTTTATTTTCATGTATAAATTTTTAGGGTTCAACATACAAGAAATTATATTAGAGGGATATTTGATAGAATATTTCTTACTAATATTATAATATGTAATCTTTATAAATGGCTTTAGAAGATTTATCTTGATTCATAATGCAATTCAAAAATTTTGATGTGGTGTTTGTCTCTATGACTTTTTTTCTTGGTCTTTATGATGGTGAAGAAACCCCTTTGATCAATTTGACCTTTTTTATGTTCTCCCAAAATTTCTTAAGTGAAAGAGAGACATTAAAGAACATGAAATAAGAGAGAGAGAGAGAGGGAAGATAATTTTTGTAACCTCTTCTAATTTCTAGACATGGTAACAAGCGGGGCGGGGATGTGTATATGGTTCTCCGCCCCCATCCCTGCCTCCCGAAATCCACCCTCATTTTGGGTGGGTATGGTTTTTGGTTTCCCATCCTCATCCCTAGCGGGTATCAAGTATACCCGTACCCGCTCTATAATTTTTAAAAAAATAAAAATTAATTTTAAGAAGAAAAAATGAAACAATATTTGTTTTTTTATAAAATAATGTCACCATATATATCCAAGAACAGAAAGACTCTACAAGTCCACCATATGCATATCCTCTCCCAAACTTCTAGTCCTATCACCAAATGAACGTAAGAATCAATCACGAATTGGTAATTATTGTAACATAAATCCCAGAGGGACATACGCTTTAGTTACAAAGACAAACAATAACAAAAAAACTAATTAACTAATATATGTTACATAAAATAGAGATAATTTAGTAATTACACATATTGGGTCAGAGACGAGTACAAATACGGGTACGGGGAGGATATGTACATACCCACCCTGTCCCCGTACTGGCTTCTAAAAATCAAGTATTATGCCTATTTGTACTCATCCTCGATCAAAACAAGGATTTCGCATTGTTAACCATGAAAATTGTTAATAGTTTTCAAAAAGAGTTTTATATCTATAAGGTAGTAACTTTCACTAGTGATTCCATTAACAAATAAAAGTTTAAGTGTCAGACATAAAACCCATATTCGATTTTAATTTCTTTTTGATCGAACAAGCAATTACAGTTTTCAACTTAAGAGAATTGCCTATGAATTAATAAAAATAGTGATAATAATTTCAATAGTGATATACATTGTAAAAAGTTTTATATAATTTGTTTCTCTAACAATTCATATGATAATAATTTCGATAAACACATTTTTATAATAATAATATTTTTATATTAATTCTAATAAGGATTTTAATAATAACTCTAATTATATGATATATGGCAATGTCAACAATGAATTTGATAATAGTAAGCAATGGGGATTGGATAAAATTAGAGTTTAGAAAAGAAATGGAGATTGAAAAAAGTAAAGAGTTCATAGAAATGTAGAGAAGTAAATGAAACGAAATTTCATTAAAAGTTAGATGAAAACATACACTGCAACCTTCAAACCAAGAGTCATTTTTTGAGTGAGTGGTGTAGTTGTTATTTGAGGATTGGAATGATAATGATTCAATCCAACGAAAATGGTTATCAAAGGTAATTATTTATAGACTTCTCCTAATAACGGTCAAATTATATGATTTTGACATGTGTATAAATAAATTCCTAACTAATTAGATCTAACGATTTTGATTGTTTTCGCGTGATATCTTTTGTCAAACCACTATAAACTCCATTTTGAATTCAAATTTATCCTTCCATCTAAGCATTTATTTCATTACGTGTAATAGTGTCATCAAAACCATCTTCACTGAAATAACACCCTTCAAGTACATATGATAATCATCGAAAGCTATTTTATCAAAATAACATTACGAGAATACTTAACCTTTTATACTTCCTTCACCTTACTCTCTTTCCTTTCCCATCGAAATGATATCAAACGAAATGAACCAAGTTTCCAAACTTATAAAGTTTCATAACAAAGATAACACACTCAAACATTAGGTGGGAGCCAGGCATTACCCAAGGGTACGGATTTGTTTATCATGCCTACTAAATCCCTTTTTTCCTTAATATCAAAATTACCCATAATGAAATGAGAAGAAAGGACTTATTTTAAGCTTAATTATACTATTGTTATCTTAATTATAATTAAAAATTGGAATCTCTCTAACTATGAAAAGCACTACAATCATAAATTTTTCGTTAGTTCCATTAGTTTGATGGACAAAAATAAACATTTTTACATTGATTGTCAATACAAGTAATGTAAAAATATCTATTAGCAAAACTATCGTCAATCAAACTAACGAAACTTACAAAAAAAAGACATAATTGTAATGTTTTTAACAATCAAAAGATTTAAGTAAACTTTTTAATAATCAAAGGAGCCAATTGAACTTTTAAATATAATTAAGTAACTAATTATATAATTAAATTCAAATGACTTTAATTACCCTTAAAGTGTGTTTGAATAAAAAAAATTTAAATGAGGAAAATAATTTATTAGATAATTTAAAATTCATTTTTTGAATATTTTTATATGAAGAATTTAAATTTTTGAAATTTTAAAACATAATTTTAAACAAATAAAAATGTGAAATTTTAATTTTCTTTTAAAACCTAAGAAATTAGAAATTCTATTCTTTTAAAGAAGTTCGCACTGTACCACTATCTATTCCGTTATCATTCCACTATGCAAGACAACCCAAGTTTCCATGATAGAAGATCTGTCCACATCCGATAAATTTAATTTCTTTATCCATACATAAAATTTTGAAAATGAAAAAATTTCAATTGAAACATTTAAATTCTTAAAAATTTTAATTCTTTAGAATTTTAAATTGTTTCATCCAAATAAACTCTTAATAAAATAACCCCAAATGACTCCAATATAACTCTTAAGTCTAATAACCATCAAATGAGACATCTTTTGTTAATGTCATTCCATAACTACATAAGTCACATATTAAAAGTTCTCAAAAAATATTATTTCCTAAGAATATTAATTTTTAAAATTCAAATCAAACAAGAAAAATTAACATTTCCAACTTAAAATTCTAGGAAGACTAAATTTCCCTTACACCAAACACCACTCAGATTCACCTTTACAAGTTTTTGAATGAAATTATGTTGAAATCAAAATACTAAACACTTACCATTTGATTTAATAAATATCCATGAAAAATTGTATAGCTAATTGTTTACAAAATTTTCTAATTTTCAAATTAGTTTTTGAAATTTTATTATTTGAAAGTTAGCTAACGTGATGTTCAATAAAAACACATTATTTAAATAAATATAATGAAAACTTATATATGATCGAAATTATATTAATTTAATTTAAAAAATTGAATTACTTTTTTTGAACAAAATATTTTGGAAAAATATATAAAACACCACTTGTTCATAAGCTTCAAATCATACAGGCTAGGAAGCTCAACTGTTAATTTAGAAATTTGTACATTGCATAATGAAACCATATATATCTCGCTCGCTCACATATTCTTCTTCCCCTTTGTGTGTTTTCGTGCTTCCCTATACAAAACATCTTACATTACAACTACAACACTGAAGTAGAGAAATGTGAGGTATGTGTTCTACCAAATTTAACTTCTATTAAGGTGAGGAATACACTTTAAAAAGATAATAACAATAAATAAAAAAAAAACATAGCTGCAACGATTGATTATAAATAAAAGAAATGTGCAAAGTATTTTTATATATTGTTAATCCTCCGTTCTATAATTCACCATACAGCAATAACTTCAAACATGTCAGCATCTTTCAAAACCACAATGTCCTGAATCCTCATTACAAACATTTTATCTTCCCCTCTGGCAGATACGTAAGTGCATCAGTTAATGAACTTGTCAACATGTGAACTTACCTGAAGTTCAGAGATCAAGTGTAAACCATCATATGCACGATCTTTGCACTTGCATTTTAGTTTAGAAGCAAGAAATAACATAGGACCGTGAAGAATTTTGCCAGTGCAAATTTCAAATGTTTGTCTCTAGAAGACTGTTATCATTGTAAAACATAACAGGTATAGCACAAACACAGACAAACTAAGATGCAAACAAATCACAACGTGAATCACAACTCTAATGAACTCACAAGATCAGAGAGGAAAAAACATCACTAAACTACATCAATTTCATATACTTGAATCTCTTTCGAAATAGTAAATATTTCATACGAAATGGATTGATTGCTGAGCATGATTAGGGTTTCTATAGGGGGTAGAATTATGGAGATGAAGAATTTATTGTGTGTATGAGAGGGTAAATGGGATCTGCAAACTCAAGCTAGGGATTAGGGTTTGTGATTTCTTCTTTGAAAGAGGAACTGAAGATACGTAATGTGGCGAAAGCGAACGGTTGAGTGCGAGTGTATTGTTAATATTTATATGAGTTTGAGAGTGTGAATGTGTGACCCGGCCTAGGAACTACCTTTTGGGCCAGAAATACTGAATTTTAATCTGGCCCAAGATTCTTTTATAAAAATAATAATATGAATAGATTTTTTGTCAAATAATAATATAATAAAAATAAATTATATGCAGAAGTGGATGAATTAAAAGGAGATTTCTTTACCAATTGGGTTGAGTGTAATAAATGGGGATAATAGCTTACAAAGTGGTTAATTAAGATTTAAATTTCTGCTAAGTACATGTTTAGACGTGTGTTTGTGGAATTGATTTTGGATTAACGTAATTTTATAGAATTAATTTTAAATAACTGCGAGTTTAAAACAATATGATTTTTTTTATTAGAAAATTGTTTTTTCATAGAAAATGTTTGAAAACTAATTAAAATTGGTTTTTGGTGTGTAATTATCCACATGGGCTTTGATGTTAATATCTATGTGTATCTGAAATGGAACCTCTAATCAAACAGTAATCTTAATCAGAGGTGGCGTCAACTTTTATAAGAAAAAAAAATACGTGGAAAGCAGACATAACAATTTAGGGGAGTTACAGGTGATATTCACATCAAAGAATCTCTGCAATAATGGGCTTCCAAGCAAGAATTGGTCACTTTAAGTTTTAGCCCTTTCTCATTAGATTAAACTATCCTCTGCTCATAACTCAGATTCAGAACTCAGAAGGCATTACAAGTTACAACGCGAAATGCAGTAACTAAATTAAGGTATTACACATCGATAAAAAAAATGCAGACTGAACCAGTTAATTCAACTGTATTAAACATGCCAAATTATTAACCTCAATGTAAAAAGAATTCATTATGTTTGTCAATGTACAAAAGGAAGCCCAGACATTACATTAGAAAGAGGGATTTAGAATTGATACAAGCAAAAACAATGCTTGCAGGATTCTTAAAGTCTATAGTTTTCATTTATCTAACTGTGACACAAGATATTTATCTAGCTTGAAACCTGCTATCTCGGCCTCCCTGCAGAGCTCTTTGCACTTTGCTATCCTCCCAGAGGCCATGTAAATTTGAAGCATGTCCTTGTATAAGCCAAAAGAGGGAGAAAATCCAGCATCTTTAAGTTTTGAAAAATATCTTGCGGCCCTAGATAGATCATTCAAAGCAGCAAACAGTTTTATCACCACACGATAAGCAGGAAGGTCAAAAAGGCAATTTGAGGCCTCCATCTCCCAAACTACCGCCAATGCCTCTCTGTATTTCTTCTCTGTGTAACGGCTGTGAATCACAGAAGTGAACATAACTACGCTCGGTTGATTGCCACACTGTTTGAACCAACTAAACAGGCTTTCAACTACTTTAAATTTCCCCATCTTAATGCAGACTTTCATTATAGCTGTACAGTCTTGCTGGCTTAAATTCAATTCATCTCGTTCTCCAAGTTCATCTAACAAAGGCAATACATGCCTGTGTCCGTCAGGGTTCTTTCCAAGTTCTAATATTAGCTTCGCATATATGCTGGAATCCAACATTCTTTTATCCCTTCTGGCAACTATTAGAACCTTCCATGCAAGTCTAAGGTTCCCTCCTTTAATAAAACCCTTCATCATCGCCTCCAAGACAGCACGACTTGCCAAACCAGTATACTGGCCTAGTTTGAATGGAATTCTTAACTCATGGTTCCTGGCCAAGACCTCGACAGTTGAGGCCAGAATCCAATCATCTGGGAAGAGATGAGGTTGATTTTGTGCCCATAAGAATGTTTGCAGAGCTCTCTCAGGGAATCCCATATGACCTAATTCCCTTATTGTCAATGACAAGGACCCTTTCCTCAGGAACTGCACCCACTTTCCAAGAATTTTAGATACATCTTCATCTAGACCAAGCCTACTTATTTTTCTTGCCAAACCAACTAGGAAACTTGGGCTTTTATACACTTTCTTAGCCATAGAAGCCCGGGAAGAGACCACAGCTGGAGCTGTCAATTTTACTTGTGTTTTTGATGTAGGTAGTCTCAAAGGTCGAAGCTTGAAGGGAACTGGAAGAGGAAGAGGCCTTTCTCGATCCAATTTTCCAGGTTTTTGCGGAATTCTACCTTGGAAAAGTGATGAGATGGCTTCAAGCTCGTCTGATTCCCAAACAACACCAATATTTCCATCCTCCTCTTCATCATTCTCTTCATTGCTATCCATGTCACGGACAGTTGGTTTAGAAGTGGTGCTAGGCTTCTTCAAGAACAGATTAACACCAAACTCTGGAGGTTGCTTGGGATGCGGTTGATATCGATTGTCCTTTGGTGGTCTTCTCCTTTTTGAATGTGCTACTAAAGTGACTCTTCTGTAGTTGCGCAAAGTTCTTCCCACCGGAACAAAATGCACACAAGGAAACCACACGGTGCAGTCCATTATTCAGAAGTAGGAATTAAAAATGTGGCTTTTGCATTATCATTCAGAACCTACTGAGAAAATTATTGTCATATATTTATATAAATATCTAAATGACCGAACAGGACTTTTATCAAACAGATGGTGTGCATATTGCAGTACCTTGGAAACGGCAGAATTTGTCACATCTTTGTGGAAAAAATTCAACTTGCCTAACTGGGGTGACAAATTCCAATTGGCTGAACACAGAAGTGGCGTTTATTTCATTTGGATTGGGTTCATATACATCTTCGACCTTTTTTGCACCTGGCTCTGCTATCAGCCTTCCACTAAACGGCAACACTATATTAATTTTTAACTCTCCCAATAGATTTTTTTGGGTTCTCAAATTGCAATGATGAATAAACTATTAATTAGGTTGGTTGTAATTTACTAAACTTGTAGAGAACTGAGCATAAGTGCAATTAGAGACTAAGAGAAATCCCTGAAAACAATGAAAATAAGTGGAGAGGGTGAGTGTACCTGGGCAAGAGCCTATTTTTTGAAGAGAGGTTTCAAGGGATGATAAGGGTCTGTGTTCCCTTCAGCATGCATGACCCAGAGAAAGTTACGATTTGCTCTTATAGTTATAGCCGTTTTCAATATGCAGAGTGGTAGACGGAGAATGGTAAGGGTGAGCCAGAATTTGTGATTTAGAGCCAATTTTCATTCAACTTTTGTTTAATTTTTAATTTGAAAAAAAAAAATAGTAAACTACCATTTTCTCTCTCATAAGAGATTCTTATAATAAACTCTGAAATTCTAACATAATTGATAAATGATTGAGTTTTGTAATCATGATGACAGAGAGTTGATTCTTTAAACGTGTGTATTATAAGAAATTCTGAAATTTTACTATAATTGCTATATAGTTAGATTTTTGAAGTATGCTGACATGATATTCAATTCTATGATTGTACGTAGATTTTATTGGGAGAAGCAAAATTCATTTCAATAATTTCTTCGTCTCCAAGTTTAGTCTTATGACTTAGTCTTATGACTTTTTAGCATGGAATACATTGCTTCTAGTAAAAATAATCTGAAATTAAAAGAATGTTAAAGTTGATGAGTTTTTTTTTTTTTTTTCTTTCAAAAAGATCAATGAAATAGGCACATATTCAAAACCTTTTATCTAAACATAATAACAATTTTGAATTACCAACACATACTCCTATATTAACAATTTTCTTATACCTTTTCTTTTGTAATTCCTTATGGATCGATTAGCATTAGGCTAGCAACAACTCAAATTGAAACGACCTTAAGCAATCCATAATGAATGTTAGTAGAGCAATGCTAGTAGCTCACAGAAAACAACAAATATGAGTAAGGCAGTGGTTGAAAGGGAAAATGTTATGGGAAAAAGGAAGAATTAGAGAACAATGTGGTGTGTGTGTGTGTGTATATATATATATATAAGACAACTGAAATTCTCACTATGGAGAGGAAAGGATTCATCTAAAGTAAAGAGAAACCCTGCGGTGGAAGTAAAAGCCTTTCCCATTGATGGAGAAAGCCCCTCTAAGGGGGTTGTTACTACTGCCTTGCTCCTGGAGAACTTGCACTACAACTATACAAGAGTTTTGTAGAAAGCCCTATAATTCTATATTTCTATTAGGTAAATTAGTCTCCACTGACACTAGCTAATTCATTAGTAAAGTTGTGGTGTAACATGTAGAGGTGGATATATGATTTGGACTTGCATACAGTCTCTTTAATCTGCATACCAAACAAGTTTTAAGACTAATTAAAATATTGGTCCATTTACACATGAACTTATCTAGTCTGGTTCATTTAACTTGTGGTTTAAATAAGTTGAGTTCTCAAGTTAACGGGTCATCTCACATAACAATTACCATTTTAAATATTTTTTGATAGCTTTATTGATGTATTTTAGATAACTATTACTTGATATTTGCCTAGTGCATACTCTCTTTCGTAGTATTTGAATATATATAATTCCTTTATGTAAAAACTTAGTGATATTATTTTTTGGTTTATTTGATGTTCGAGTGATGTAGATAAAGTTTTCATTTAAATTTTACTGTTCGTTAAAATCATTTTTATTTTATTTTATTTTATTAAAAGTTAATATTATGTTAGATTTTTTGTTTTTATCAATGTTTTTTTTAACTTTTCATATTTTCAATCATTTTTTTAAAATCTGTTAACAAATTTTTAATTTTCCATTAGAAAATGAAAAAATAAATAGCAAATGTCTACCAACATAAGAATTAAAAATAGATTACATGGATATTCAATTCATCAAATAACCCGTCAAATTTATAAGATTTTCGTAAATTCTATTGATAAATATTAATTATGAATATTAAAAAATAAGTGCATGCACACATTAACTTTATAACGTAACCCTTATTCTCAAAATATATATTCACATGTTATACGAAAAAAAAAAACTTAATAATACTTATATTTTCCCTATTATTAACTACTATATTATTTATGTCTCTTAATATTTTTAAGTCAAATCTAACCTTTTAGTTTTTTTTATTGTTTTAATCAAGTTTTTTCATAAGTACTCGTGTACTTAAAGTTCTCAAAACATCATTTTAGAAAAGAAAAAAAATATGGGTTTATATGAATTTTGAGATGGAAATTATTTGAATAGAAATGAAGTGAAAAGATGTGATCATTCCTAAATGAATAGACATCCATTGAAATGATATGTCTATTTATAAAATGATGAAAATTAAAATAAAATGATTTTTCATATAACATATGAAGCGAAAATTATAATTATTAAGGTTAAATTATAGCTTATAAGTTAGTTATTTTATAAACTATTAAAGTATCTTATCAACACTTTTTAAATATTTTTTACAGGGTAAAAAACTCAAGCAATTTCATTTATAACGAGAGAGTAAATATATTATCGCATAGAATAATGTAACTTTGTTTTTTTTTTTTTTATCATGATATTGATGCGAGAAAATTATTAACTTTGTTGAAAAATAATTTTTGTTAGAGAACTTAACTTACCATCTTGATCTCTCCTCTCAATCATGTTATTTCATCTATAAAATTTGAATTTGAGCCTAACTTCACCCATATTAATAATTAGTTTTTTGATGGCATTATTCTTATATATCCTCATGTAATTTTGTATAATGTGTCGAATGCAAAAAACATGCACAAAATTATGTGTCATCTACCTACTATCACGTCTTGAGTAGACATTTTTTATTGACCCGTGTCTGTCTGAAATCAAACACAGACCATGTTGTGGGGTGATTTTTAAACTTTGGAGGAAGAGGAGTCATGCTCCCGTTGATTCACTCTCGACATCAATAAAGACTATTGGAAGGATTTTACTGTTTCAATCTTGTGCAATTACCACAATGAGGATCCCCTTGTACTTACTGTACAACCACATTTCATCGACTTGAACCACAAGCTTGCAATATTGAAACTCATTGATACACGATTTGAAACTCCAAAAAAGACAATGGAATATCACAAAACTCTCTGCTGCTTGACCTCCTTGTGGTGGCATTGACAATGTTTTCTTCTCCACGACCACAACTGAAAGAAATTGCTGCATAGCTTGCAACAATCTCGGTAAATCGTGGTACGATCTTTCCCAGTTGTTGTAAATGTTTTCAATGGCCTTTTGCTTTGTCAACCATGCTTTGTGGTACGTGGTGGTGTGTCCTTTAGTGCTTTTGATGTATGCTATCAAGGCTGACACTGAAGTTGATGGATCATTTTCAATCAAGTTGTGAATGCTTTTACTGATGAGCAAATATGACAACTTTGCATGATCTTTTGAGATTGATGGATTTGAATATGTATGAGGTTCACGAAGTTTTCTTATTTCCTACTGCTTACTTGCAAGGATGTATGATGTCCTACACCTCCAAGCACAATTATCGTCATCACAAATGCCAATTAGCTTTGTTGGCTTGATAGTTGTGTCTTATAGCTAGATCCTTTGCTCACATGATATTGCTGCAAAGTATGTTGTACTTCTTGTTTTGTTAGAAAATGTATCCCTTCAAAAAGAGTTCCCACCGAATGTTGGACTTCTTTGCGATCCAAGCTATGACCGTATTCAGAATCTTCAAAATTAGATTCTTCAAAATTTTGCATGTGTGGTGGTATGTCGTATGGTGGTACGGTTGTTATTGTGAAATAGGCTCAGCTTCTTCTTCATCGTCTTCCTCCTGGGGTTTATTGTGTAGAACTTTGTCTTCGTCCTTACTAAAGAGATTTGGCTCTTTGTTAGGTAAGTCAGGCTCTACTAAAAACTCAGGTTCATTTGGTTGAGTTGATGAGGTAGGCTCTACTGCAAGGGTACTCAAGTATGGGTGAGGTTGATCCTCAATAGCATCAAATTCTTCTAAGTCTAAAAAATTGGTGGAAAATGGTGCAGAAAGAAGTTGGGTAAAGAAGATGTGTTTGGTTCAAATAAATTTTGTTGTGGTTGGATTACAACAAAAGTATCCTATGTTGCATTAGAGGTGTGTGAATATTGGGATTGAGGATAATATTGTGGTTGATGAGGTACTAGTTGAGGGTTTAGGGTGGGAAATGTATGTAACTCAATGTTTGCATACAATTCGTACATTGAAGAATCTCACTTTAGCGAATAACAAAAATCATACATTTGACATCTTCATCGTCAACAAGTTGCACTGCTGTAAAATTGAGCATTCCATGCCCCACTACTTTTGGGTATCTGAATGAAATATGACATACTTTGTCCAATGGTTGAAGACAAATCCTTTCGTGGATTTTTCTTTTCAAGGCTTCAAGTGTGAGGCCTCGCTTTATTTGAAAGAAAAATGGTTGGGGGCATTGAAACGTATCCCCTTCATTTGTTTTGATTATTTGACCATTGTAGAGCACTAACCATTTGACAAATGAGGAAGACATGTTGTGTAATAGAGAAAGAAATGTGACAGTTTGTGTTTGCAAAGTTGGAAGAAAGTAATAGAGCAAGAAAGTGTTGTGTGGATGTGTTAACCGAATGTGAATATGACTTCTATATGTAAGGTTCAGGGTTAAGGGTTTACAACCTAGGGTCAGGGTTAAGGTTTGAAGCATTGGATTCCCTGGCGTGAGTAAATGAGGTTCTGAAGCATTGGATTCCCTAACGTGAATAAATAAGGATGAAGTTGTGAACCCGTGAGTGAGAGAAAAAGAAGAAAATAAGAAAGATCAGAGAAAATAAGTTATGTCTTCTCTTAAGTGTATGGTTTAGGTTTAGAGTTAAGGGTTTACGACCTAGGATTTAGGGCTTAAAGCATTGGATTCTCTGACGTGAATAAATGACAATTTGAAGCATTGGATTCCCTAACATGAATAAATAAGGATTAGAATCATTGGATTCCCTAACGTGAATAAATGATGATGAAGTTATGAACCCGTGAGTGAGAGAAAAAGAAGAAAATAAGAAAGATCAAAGAATAGAAGTTTTGTCTCCTCTTAAGTGTTGGGTCTGGGGTCAGAGTTAAGGGTTTACGACCTAGGGTTTAGGGTTTGAAGAATTGGATTATCTGACGTGAATAAATGAAGGTTTAAAGCATTGGATTCCCTTACATAAATAAATGAGGATGAAGTTGTGAACCCGTGAGTGAGAGAAAAATAAGAAAAGAAGAAAAATCAGAGAAAAAAAGTTGTGTCTCCTCTTAAGTGTAGGGTTTGGGGTTAGAGTTAAGGGTTTATGACCTAGGGTTAGGGTGACTTTTAGTGTCCATGGACCAATTAATATACTAGTGTTAGGGTTTGTGCGACATATATATGGATCGAGGTTGAGAATTAGGGCAAAAACAAGAAAAAAATTACTAACACTTGAAGATTTTAATCCATGAAGCCATTAAGATAATGTTTCACTACCATAGTTTTCACGTCAATGAAGCCATTAAGATAACTTTTGGGTCTCGATTCGACCCTTAAACACATTAACAAAGTGGTCAAAAACAAGAAAAAATTACTAACACTTAAAGATTCCAATCGGTACTTCAAACTTTTGGCATTAAAACACACATGATGACAACTCAGAAATACAACAATGAAAAATACACATGACAACTAAAAATTCTTTAATAATAAAATAACAATCAAATAAATTGGAGGAGGGTCTTCAAAACTCGATTCAAGATTCATTACTTCATTAATGTATTCATCCAAACCCTCCAAATTCAAAGAGTTAACAGAAATTGGTGGTGGATGTGCACATGTTTGTGTGAGTGTGTTTGTGGTGGTAATATATAACTCTAAGCACGTGAGCTTGGAGATTTCTATAAACATAGAAAACATAGTGTAAAAGAAAACTGATTTCATGAGGTGGTTTAGAAAAAATAACGACGTTATGAAATCGGTTCCCCAGGAACCAATTTCATAACGTGTAAAAGAAAAATGTAGGTGAGAAATCGGTTTGGAGGGACTGATTTCTCACGTGAACAATGTTTTGTATCATTAGGGTAAATATTTTAGATTGTATTATTTGGATAAGTATTTAATTTATTTTGTATTATTGGGGTAAACAATGTTTATCCACGCTTTTGAAGGCATTGTGCCTAAGTTTTCTTTTATCTTTTTATTGTAGACTAAATTACATAGTTATTTATGAGAGTTTGTAAAATTATAATTTTTTCTTTTTTATTTATTCCTACATTAACCCTTCTTACCTTTTTTTTTAAAAAAAAATGTAGATTTACAGTCTGTTGTATATTACAATAATTTTTTCTTAATTGTTTAAAAAATATTACGCAGTTTTTCCCTATAAAAATCTTGCTATATATAAATGTTAAAAAAAATTGTGTAATTTCATGAAATTTCAAGAATTATTAGTGTAATCTATTCTTTATTTTACTTTTTTACCTTTCAAAGATTGATAAAGAAAAAAAAAACCCTTAACCTAAAAAACCTTTTAACAAGAAGATTTTTCTCCTTCAAAATGATGAAAAATATA
>PYAF01004326.1:175517-216708 GCA_007407185.1 Glycine tomentella | reverse complement strand
CAAAAAGGAGAAGAAGGAATTATCTAATAAAAAAATATTAAGTAGGTAAAAGAAAATCCAAATTTATCAAGATAGCAGAAAATAATAAATTATTTAGATGAAAAAGTAATAAATTAGAAGTTAAATTACTCTTTTTTCGCTATTTTATTTACATTATTCAATATAATCCTTTTATTTTGTAAAAAATATTCAATTTATTATTTTAATTTTCAGAAATAGCCAATGTTGTCTTTCTATCTAAATTCACACTAACAACATTAATGAAATTAAACGAAAGAATAATATTGAATATTTTTTTAAAAATTGAATATTTAAAAATTGAGGAACTAAATTATATAATATAAATAAAAAGAGGACTAAATTTAACCATTTTTTTAATTTTTTAATGCACAGTTGACCACTGACATGCGTGGAAATTTCCATTTTTCATAATTCAGGTTTTTAATATGAAATAGTCAAGACTTAGAATTAATCTACTACTAATATGAAGAACTTTCATTTATTGAACATTGGTGAACTGATTCGGCTAAAGGATGTGTCAGAATAATTGAAATTAAACAATTTCAACAAAGCTGCATTTAATTTGAAAATTCTTGTAACCAAAGCATTACACTTTTTATTGACAGAAGAAAAAAGTAGCACCCTTTACGACTTTTACTTCTTTTTGTTAAAGGAGAACCATATATAAAATTAACTTTCGATTTTCATCATTTGCTAATTTTTACATTCATCTTATACTTAATTTTATTTGTCTCTCTTTTTGTTATTATATTACCTACTAAATATATTTTTTCTTCTCTTTTTTATCTCTTTCTTTTCTTATTTTTGATATAAAATTAAGAACGATCAACAAAAGTAGAACGTGGAGATAAATAGAACGAAAAGAAGGAAGAAATTAATTAGAAGGACAAACAACATATACAACCATCCAAAGCAGGTGACACATATAGGCATATAGCGGTGGTGAGGGGTGACACTATCCTAATAATTATATCATTCAGACAAAACTGCTCAAAATCAACAACATTTTAATTAAATTTACAATCAATTACATTACATTATCTAACACCAAGCAAAAAATTTCGTTCTTATCTTCTTTTTTTTCTTCTTCTTTTTACAACCTTTTCTAGTCCAAAATTCATCTAATTTTATCTCCTCTGTTTTTCCCCTTCCCCTGCAGAACTACATGCACATAAGGACTCACAGCCTCAAACAACAGATATAACATATTTTTCTCAAACATAACACAAACGTGAATAAATTACCATTAAATTTACCCACTTAGATCAGCCTAATAACGGATAATTTAGATAATATGTGTAAGGTTACAAATTCGAACTTCAGTGTTAGTATTATATATATTATAAAAAATACCATTAATTTAACAGTTTAGATAGTACATGAAGATTTTGATCATGATTCATGAGAGTTATACAAAGAAAAGAAGCAAAGATGAAGATAATAGACTAGTAATAGCAACCATCCCTGTCCATTTGTACATAGTGGTTGTTGATGCTGAATTGTCTTCTGGCTTGTGAGGAGGCTTTCTGTAGTAGAATGGAAAGTAGGGTAGAATAGGGTCCGGTGGTGGTGGGGTGCCAAAACCACCGCCACCGCTACCGCCACCGTCGTTGCTGCCAACACCGCCGCCGTAAGGTGGTGTGGGGTAATAAGGGTAATTCCCGGAAGGTGGTGGATATAGTAATCCGGGTTGAGGTGGTGCTGGTGGAACAGTGGAACCGCCTGAAGGAGTGGTGGGAGTAACCATTCCAATGGGTGGTGGGTAACACGGATAAGGGCATGGGGGGTTGTCGGTTTTTGAGGTTGTCGGAAAACAAAGGAGTATAATGGAGAGCAGGATGAGAGTAGTGGATTTAGTTGTTCTTGCTGGGTTTTTTGGGTGTGTGGAGGACATGTTTGGATGAAAAAAAGAGAAAAAAAAATGGGGTGGAGGAAGGAACCAAGTGGGTGTGACTTGTGTGCTGAAAGTGAGGGAATGGAATTAAGGTAAGGAAAGAAAGGAGTGAGTTTTGAAGAAATGTGTGTGTGGGGGTGGGGGGGGGGGGGGGGGGGGGGGGGGGGGGGGGGGGGGGGGGGGGGGGGGGGGGGGGGGGGGGGGGGGGGGGGGGGGGGGGGGGGGGGGGGGGGGGGGGGGGGGGGGGGGGGGGGGGGGGGGGGGGGGGGGGGGGGGGGGGGGGTCTTATTGGATGGCTACGGGTGTTTGTCTTATTTCAGCAATGGAAAGGAAACCATGCTAATTGCTAAGGATTAGTGAAGTTATAGCGACTTGGATGTAATTATTATGAGCAAGGAGAAGTCAAGCATGTGCTTTGGAGATGTTAGAATTTTTGGTCATGGTAATTAATAACACTACTTAAATGAACTTTGCTTTAGTTAGTTGGGTGGTTTTTTAGGTTTAGCTATTCATTGTTCTTAACCATAATGATTAAGAAAACTTAAATAAAAATTTTAGTTTATTGAGTTGTTAGTAATTATTACATACCCTAATGTTATTCCTTCTCTATTATATAAAAAAAAACATTTTTTTCCTTTTAAAAGCAAATTTTTATAATTTTGTTTCATTTAATGAAATTATGTTCAAAATACTTTATATTTAATAGATAATTTATGTTTAATATCAAATTTTAATAAAAAAAAGTATTTTTAATTAAAAATAACACAATTTAATGAAATCAATTAATTTTCTTAATAAGTATGAAATTAATTATTTTCTTTTATATAAAAGAGAACGGAGTAAGTAACAAATAGATAAAAAAACGGTTTAGTTGCATTTAATTGGGCAGAGGAAAAATCAAAGCGGAGTTGGTGATGCTGTAGGACAGCAAACTCTTCATTTGAGGCATTAGAAATTAAGATTAGGATAAAAAAACACTATTGTTTTCTCACAAAGAATAATAATGATTGCACATGATATGCCTACGACAAAAAGGAAGGATTCATAACAAAACCCTTGATGTTATAAAATACGATCGAACTCTGGTCTGAACTTTTATAAACGGAGGGAGGGAGGGGGGAGGTGTTGTCAGTTGGTTCAATAGAAAGAAACTTCCAATTTCAATTTTCAAATGTTATTTCAGACATCTTTAAAATTAAATGAAATTGCTTAATTTGACATGTCAATGCTAGCTTCAACCAACCTTTTAGTCTGAAAAGTAATATAAAAAATAGACTCTTGCTGCATATGCCTTGGGCCTTGAAGAAATATGTTTCTTCGAAATTAGAAGTAATTAATATATTTAGTCATACGTATCTAATCTATGAAAAATCAAATACTTATAAATTAGAAAAATAATTTCTTATTTATTTATTCATTTATTTTATTATTCACTTATTCACTCATTCATTTGCTTATATTTCACTTCTTAAAGAAGGTATATTTATACAAGTAATGTTAACAACCTAAGTACAATATTAAGAAATAATAATTCAAACTTCTTTTTATGTAAACTATTTTAACAACATATTCCTATCTAAGAGAAACAATAATTCAAATTCAAATTATATCTTCAATACTCCCCTCAAGTTGGTGCATGAATATTGGTCATGCCCAACTTGTCAATTATTTCTTCAAACACTCTTTCAAAAATAGCTTTGATCAATAATAGGTTCAGGAGATGCTTCAAGATGTCCACAACAGATGCTTCGATGATGTGAGGTAGAAAGAGAATTGAAATACATGAAAGAGTTCAGAACAATCACATGTTCAAGTCAGTAGACTTCAGGGCTGGTCTGTGAAGGATTCAGAACAGTACAATGAACTTCACATCAATGAACTTCAAATGAAATATGTGCATGGAAGGTATTCAAAACAATCACCTGTTCAGGTCAATAGACTTCAGCGCTAGTCTGTGAAAGATTCAGAACAGTGTAACGAACTTCACATCAATGACCTTCAAATGAAATACGTGCATGGGGGCTTCAAAATTGAGGTACGAGAATGATTCAAAATGGGTTTGTGGAGACTTTAGAACGAGTGCATTGAGGCATCACAACAGTGTGTCAATTCACGTATGAACGCTGCTTCAAGGGAAGGAAGGTTGTAATTTAGCGAGAGGAAAGGGAAAAGAAAAGGGAGTGATTGACGATGCAATAAGGTGCGAAGGGATTCAAGTCGAGACCGAAGACATGAAGGTTATGCGAGGCAAAGATGAAGTTCATGATAATGATAATCATAATTTGTAGAGGAATTGGAGAAGGTGAAGGTTAAGGAAGAAGTAGAAGGTGAAGGTTAAGGAAGAAGTAGATGGTTAGGTATTTCAGAATCAAAATCAGTCATCAAAGAAAAGAGTTAGGAATTTGAGAGAAATAAAAGTGGAATACAAGTATTGTTACGAGAAGATAAAATAAGATGTACGTTTGGGAATGTGAAGAAGAAAGATAATTTGGATATGAAATGGGGAAGAAAAAGACTCTAGTAGCACCGAAAGAAACATATCTCTTATTCACGGAGGGTGTTATGGCTCTGATACCATGTCAAAAATCAAATACTCATAAATTGGAATAATAATTCCTTATTCATTCATTCGTCTATTTCTTCACTTATTCATTCACTCATATTTCACCTCTTAAAATAAAATATATTTATACAAGTAATGTTAACAACTTAAACACAATATTAAGAAATAATAATTCAAATTAGGAAATAATAATTTAAACTTCTTTTTATCTAGACTATTTTAACAACTTTTCTTATCTAAGAAAAATAATAATTCAAATTCAAATTCAAATTATATGTTTAATATGATCAGTGGAGAAAACTTCTAGGAACTAAGACTTTATTTGCACTAGCATATCCATGGCTAAATCGAATTTGAACTATATGCATGGACGGACCTAGGTACAAGAGAAGGGGGGCAAGTGCCCCCCTTAAATTTTGACATGAATTGATTAAAATACTTTTATTTTAAATTGATTTCACAAAATTGGCCATATTATGCTTCACTGGACGTCTGTAGTTTGCACACCTCAGTTCTGCTCTTCTGCTCTCGCGAGACCACGCACATTTCCACCTCAGTTCTCCTCCTCAGCTCCTCCACTGACTGTCGGCCACCGCGGACCGTCCACCTCCAAACCAAAGCCTCCTCCGCGTCGCGCGTCACCTGAACCTCACTCGCGAGCCTCCTCCGTTTCTGGCATGGCATCGTTCTTCATCACTGTCCGCGAGGGCTGCAGCGGTGTCGCGTCTGGCCTGGCATCCCTCTTCTCGTATGTTTATAATCTTCAATTCTTTTTTCCCTTTCCTTTTTCCGCTTTTTTTCTGTTGGCCCTTCAGTTATTGTCTACAATGCACGCCTATGGTTTCTTTTTTTTTTTTTTTTTTCATAAAATTGTTACACTTTAACGTCTATACATTCAATTTTCTATTATTTTCCTCTCTTTTTTTCTTTACATGCTTCAATCTGTCAGTTTTTATATTTTTCCAGTTTATTGTTAATGGAAATATGTATTATTACTGTATTACGGAAAATTAATTAGCTTCAAACTTAGGAAATAGTTGCATTTTGTTTTACTAAGCGATATTTTAGCATTGCTGGGTACACACATGCATTTGGCAAAAAGAAACTGTTGGGTCCAAATTTAACTAGCTTTACAATGTGTTGTTGTTTCTATTGGGGTCACATAATCTTGGGCCAGTTATTGAAATCAAATTATGGAGTAGAGTTAGTTAATTAATTGACTGTTGACATTTTGATCTACACTGCTATATATGATGAGTTTATGTTAGTAGACGAGTTCAGCAAGAAGTGATTCTTTATCAGGGAATTATATTCTTTGATTTTTTTTCTCTTATTTATTAGTTTTTTCTGATGTTGGATTAAGTTGCATTCAAGATATTGACAAATGACAACTTAATTATGCTTTAGTTTTGCCATAGATTGTAAATGAATTAACAAATTGACAATTTACTTCAGCAGAAAAATAATTTGGACAGTGTGTGTATTGTCCAAAATTTCAAGGATGCTTATTGAGTGTCTCTCTTCTTTACAATTCTGGATCCGCCGCTGACTATATGTACTTCTTTTTGTTTTAGCTGGGTTAAAGTAACAATACTAAATCATTTCTCGGGTATATGCACTTCAATTTAGTGTCTTTCCTTCAATACTAATCCATTCTGCCATATTAGCTAAGTTCATTTTTTTTTTTATTAAGCTAAGTTCAAAATTTTAGCTAATATAATTTCACTCAAGGGACATGCAGTTGTTATGGAGTGATGAACAAGATCAAAACCCAATCAAGAAAAATGAAACTACTCAATCAAGAAAAATGAAACTATTAATTTGAAGAGTATATGTTAATTGATGAAATTTTGAAGTCCCTCCCAATCCCAAACTCCCTTGGTGATTTTAGTACAACTGCTCATGTTTTTTTTTTTTTTTTATGACTATCATATGCTCCTTTTTCCATCCTTAATATTTGGGTGAAAATAATAGTATCAAAGCAAATCATGCCTCGTATATATGGTGATATGATATGCCCGAGTATGCTAAGTTGTTTGATGAGCGAGTAATAATGGATTGACAATGACATTATGGAGTATATATCTTTTCATCAATCAACAAACCAACACAATTTTATTTACCATAAAATGCATGCAATCAACGCAGCATCCTTAATCGTTAAGTTGAATTAACTTTGAATGATCAATATATTGACAAGTACTGCGGCCATTATGCCTTTTCAAATCTTAACTAGCAAAGTTAGCTCCAGAAAGTAATTTAGGTCTTCTTTTGGAGGAGTAAACATCAAATCTCGATGACATCAAATGACAGTAACTGCTGCTGGTTTTGATTGCTTTTGGTTGTTATGTGTCTCCTAAATGAAAAGGATGCTTATCCTCAACGAAAGACAATGAATGGAAGTTCTCTTTTTTATCCTTTTTTCAGATAATTTATAAGATATCTGTGCTTTGATTTTTCAAAGGGATCATGGTAGCAAGAAGCCAAGAAAATACTACTTTCTTAGTTACATAATGCACACTTTAATTTGTATGCTGTAATATTCATTAGTCACTAGTAAGGGAACTTTATCTCCAAATGAATAGCAACTATATTCCCTAACACTTTTATAAAAAAATGTGATATATTAAAGGATAAAACTATAGGATAATATACTTTAATGATAAAACATTTTATATAATCATTTAATCTTTAATGTGATTTTTAAAATAATTATTTAAAAATAAATAAATTTATCATATTTGATGTTCAGTCATTGAATATAATTCTAAAATTATTTTAAACTCTTAATATATAAAAAAGTTTCTCAACAAATATTATTCTTTTTTAGTAAAAATAATACATACACTTTTAATTCAATCATAAATTATTATTTGAATTAAGTTAAAATAATTATTTTTAAAAATTAATAAATTTATCATATATAATATAATGTTTGTAAGTGATTTTTTTTCTATCAAAAAGTTTATTTAAACTTTTTTAAAACCTTAAAACCCGTTATCAATATAGTTTTTTTTTTAATCTTTTGTTCATAATTTTTTTTCATTGAAAGTACTGTTTGCCGAACAATGGAAGACCAAAAGCTATCTCGAGCCCCGGTCTTCACGCCATCATATGTAAGTGAGATATTTGCATAATAAATTTTAAGAAATGTTTGCATGGTACTAGTATAATTTTTTGTTATTATATTTTCAGTTTTAAGTGAAATTAATTGATATTCTCCTAGGTTTTATTATAATAGAACTAAATACAATTTAATAAATTTAGTTAATTGAAAATATATTAGAAATATGACAAAAATATATATTTGTTGATGCTCGAGATAGATTACAGACTTCTTTCCGTCTTTTAAGGAGAAAAATATATATAACAAGACAACCCCCACAAAATATAATATGCTTCTCGTTTCTTTTCTTTTTTATAATGAAATATAATATGCTTCGGATGGACCAAGTTACAAATCTTTCATCACAATTTTTATGAACGAAGCTACAAATTAAAGTACAAACTCAGCATACTCTGTACTGATGTAATTTTTATTATAAATAAAGCTGCAAACTCTAGTTCAATTTTGTCATTTTTCATTTTTATAATTTTCTAATTCTTCAATACAGTTATGTCTTAAGCATAATTATCTATGTGATAAACAATTACGTTCATATACTATCTTGAATTAACTATACTTTAAAAAGATCAAATATTAGTTATCTACATAAGAACCTGGATGAAGTGGTCCCAACTACATTATAGACTAAAAGTTCAGTTTCTTTCATCATAATAGAGACCTAGTTATTACTGTTATTGCATCTAAATGTAGATTAGTTATGAACTTTTCTAGGTAGAGATACTTGGTTTTAATCAAAACAGGGTTTTTTCGAGGACTGGGAGAATCAAATCATAGAGGAGCATTTGGACAATAGTACAAATGAAGCTAGTGTCCAATTTGCTGACTTAAGTGTAATTCAAATCACCAAAACCCATTCCATACGCAAGAAAGAAAATTGAAAAACAGCTGGAGAAAAAAAAATGTGTGAGAATGAATGATTAGACGCGTGCCCCATAAACGAAACACCATGTTGTGTCACATAGCCTCACTTTGTTGGCTGCTACCATTTTTTTTTTAAAAAAAAATAACCAAAGTTTAAAGTCTAAAAGAGTTAAGTTGTGGAACTTCAACGGGCTCAGGACAAGCGTATTCATTGAATATTAATAAAGTTAATAATATTTATAAATTATTTATTAATAATATTTTTACATCAATAATAAAAATTGAATTTACGTTCTTCTATAATATAAATTTATTCTTTATCAATTGAATCAATTTTTATTGGTACAGCTCTTATAATAAAAGAAAGCTACAATGCCTAATACTTTAATGTTCAATATTTGAGCCAATCGTTTACATTGTGAATTTGGTATTCCTATCATATGCTTAATAGGAATTATTAGTCCCAAATATTATGTAAAACGGATTTGGGTTAAAAATATGATAACATCAACGAAATTAAAGGTGAATTAGGTGGTGTATTAATTTTAGTTTTGCTGAATCTCATTGTGTCGGTGGAAAAAGACCGTGTAGTTGGTTTCTTGTTACTAAACAGACACTTATTTGACGTTTGATAGTGGTAATAGCTATCAATGTATGATTCCAAATCAGTTGAACATTTTCAAAAAAATTTATTTAATAGTTTTGTTTTCTTTTTTGGGTTCATGCACATGTCGCCGACTGCACAAGATTCCCATGCCAATTAAGCCATATATATATATATATATATATATCAATTTTAAAACAAAATTTCAGTTAAAATTAATAAAAGATATGAGTCTTGCTAATCAATATCTAAAGCCATTGGTTAAAGGCTACCCAAACTCCAGTCCTCACCACTAAAGTTCTATTTAGGACAACTGAAAAAATTAGATTATTTCAATAATAAATTATATGTATAATTGATTATAATCATAATCAATTTTTGTTTGGATAAGTTTGCTTAAAAGTGATTTAAAAATAATTAATTTTTTTTGGATAAAAAAAAATAGTTTTTACATAGTAAAATAGTATAAAAATAGCTAAAAAGAAAAATAAGTTGTTGAAAAATAATTCTAAGCTACAGATTTTCAGCTTCATACAAATATCTTATTTTTCAAAGAAAAGATTTTTCTAAATTTAAGTTAGGATCCCAAACATCCAGCTTATTTTGGAAATAACTTACCCCCTCTATTCCATTATAATTGTCGTCCTAGGTTGATTTATACAAACAAAATAATAATAATAAATAGATGAAGAGAATAATAATTTAACAAAACTAACATTATATCATCATTAATTCATTTATAGATTGTGTTATCCAGCTTTAATATTATGAGATATAAGTGAAAAAGATAATTTTACGTTGAAAAGTTAAAATGATAATTATTTTGGGATAATTTTTTTTTTTACACGACAATTATAGAGGGATGAAGGGAACATTTTCTAAGTCAATTCAAATGGGTTTAGGAAGTTTTCATTTAAAATCATGTTGAGGTGTATTGAAAATCATAGTACAAATGTATTAATCATCATTTTTTAATAAAAGTGTTAGTTTTCGTTTCTTAACCAATGCACTTAAAGTATTGGTTAACATTTTCCTAAAAAGAAAATATAAAATTACCTACAATATTGAGTAGAAATGATTAATCATATTGTATCAAGTGATGTAGAAATGTGAGCCAGCCAAATGAATTAGTTGTTTATGTTTCTTTTTATAGTTTTTCATCTGTTGTTTCTTTAGGAGACAATCTTGTCATCGAGGCATCGTCGAACACTAAATGTGTGAACATTTTTCAGCAGATATTTGAACCTTGGTTCATCATGCTATAGGAGACTAGCACTTTCCACTAGACTCAACCCTCGTTGGTAACTGTTATATCTTTGTTTACCTAGGTTTAGTAATTTGATTATAACTTATGTTATAAATTTAACTTGTTTGAATGAATCAAAGTATGATTTGAAAAAAAAAATAGTTCAATTTTCAATACATTGGTGAGAATTTATATATTTAATTTAATTTTTAAACTTGAACAAGGAATATAAAGATGAAACCCTTAAAATGAACTTCAATAGAAACTTAGTTAGAAAGTTTACTAAGGTGCATGGTTTTTTAATAACTATGTTATTGGTATGTGATAATTATTGTGCATACTTGTATTTACACTCCAAATTCACAACAATTATCTCACTATGTATTTATTGCTGCTATACTTGATCCTATTTAGTTAAGATTTACTTGTTATTAAGAGTAAGTTTTTTTCTCTAGTTAATTATAGGAAATTTATTAGGCTTTTATGTGTTTTTGCATAGACTTAGTGCACTTGGAAGAAGAGTTGAAGAATAGAAAGTGAAGACTGCTCACTTAGCGAGATGATCCAACCATTTAGCAAGGAAAACCATTTAGAGGAGGACATGTGGCAAATAATGGCTAATCGAGAACTTCTGTTCACTTAGCAAGGCTGCTCCTAAGGAATTCACATCAGCATCACCAAGGCCACTTAACAAGCCTATGTTCTCTAAGCGAAGCAACCTCTTTGGAAGAAAACGAATTAATTTCAGATGGAATTCGGTTAGTGAGTTATTTCTCACTAAACAAGGGATACTTTTATGCAAAGACAAAACAAAGATTCTACACGTATTTTAAGACACCTTGTCATTAGAAGAGGAAGAAGCATATTTTTGGGGTCTTGTGTTGCAGATGTTGTAACACCCTTCTATCCCAAGATACATATATTTGTAATATTTTTTAAATACGTTCTAGCGAAATTTAATTAAAAGGATATATCTACTTTTTATATAAAAAAATACTTATTTCGCGGTAAGAGTATTGCATGTCAAATATTTGTAAACTTAAAGAAAACAAATCAATAAATAACCTAACTCCATTTTAAACAAATCTTGACTCTCCAAAGTTTATACAAACCATATTAAATAAAATATGGTGAAAAACGATTCATTAATGTAATCCTTAGATAAATGAATAAAACTTACGTCCCAATGTTACATTGTTTCAGAGTATCCATAACCCTCAAATTAATTGTAAATAAAGTGGAGATCTAAACCTCTTATGTAGCATCATCATCGTCATAACCTTACAGAGACTTACTTGCAAGGATGACATTCAACCCTAACACAAATAAGACAAACAGATGGGGAGTGAGATACATCTCACAATAAATTTAAAATATTGAGGAAGTCATAAAGACAAGATACATTTATAAACAATTGTGTTCCACAACACAAACATACCTCATCAAACATTTCATACACAAATTAACACACGAAATGCCATGCAGATTAGACCCGTAAACTTGTGTGCATGTGGTAACATTTTGGAAAACACTATGAATGTAGCTCGGGAGTCCGTGTAGTTGACGAATTGCTACACAATGGGTAACCCGACACTATCACCCTCACCGAGATGACACCACCAACAGTGCGATAGGGTGTTTTGGCCTTGCAAGGATACTCCAACACATGTGATCAACAAGGGTTTAAAGGAGATTCTAAACCATTACACCTCAAGGTCAGACTCATACATAAACTCATTCATGACCATCTCAGTTAGGTTCATAGACATCTTTCACTTCAAAACACATATGCACAACATGATGCATGGTTCATAAACATTATGCACATGATTTATTTTCGAATTCCCTTGGAGATTTCTATCCTGCGGCTATAGGTTCTCCTAACATTTTTTGTAACACACACACATACCATGGCATATTACTTTCATATATACTCGTGGACATCAAACATTTAGTCACAATATTAATCATGGGCACATTCACTCATTTACACAAAAATATCATCACATCACTTCATTCGTCAAATCATAAGTATAAACATCATGCATCGTACTATCACTCATTATGATATGAATATTACAAACTCATTTTTCCTCCTACATTACTATGACCTTCACGGAGTGTAATAATCATGTCCAAAGTTGTACTAATCCTATTAAGTTGGTTCTTATCTTGTTAGAAAGATACGACAGCTATCTACAACTTCTATGTTGACCTCAAAATCCCTTTCAATCATTTAGAAACTTAAAATTAGGAAATATACAAATTGACCGCATAATTTTGACAACTTAACCTTTACTCACTAAAAAAGCAATATCTGGAGTGTATAAATCCTTTCTGAGTGAAATAAAATCCCTTCACTAGATAACATCTAGGGCTACAACTATTACGAATAAAAAAGTCTAATTCTATCATTTAAGTACACGATTTGGTGTTCTAAGTTAACATTTTCTATCAGAAAATTAGCACGTGCATCTAACATCAATTATCAATTTCAATTTCAAGAACATCAAAATGACAAAACATCAAAACATACAACAATAAAATTCACCCAAATCATAACAAAACAAAATGCTTCAGGGTATTCACAACCCATCCAAGAAAATAAACTTGTTATAATAAAAAACGTAAGGCATAATATCAACCCGTGGCTCATTTCCACTCAAAAAAAAAAAAAGAGAACCCATTCCCCTAACCTCAAATGAAGCAATTCCTCAATAAGGAAAAGGAAGACGATTTCGTGACCACTCCCAAGAATAGATTGACCCAATGGCTTCATCCACCACGATCTCCACGACAAATCTTACTATGACAAAAATTGGTTGTGATTTAAAACAATCTCAAGCCGTCTAAATTTTTCGAGTTTGAAAAATCAAAGGAAAATATAAAAATATTGTCTGGGGGGTTTCGCACCTCACACTAAGCCCACTTAATTCTTCGGTGCCTATAAGGCTTGTTGGTCTCCTCTATATATAGGGAAAGAAAGGGATTCATGAGGTTATTTTGTCCAATGTGGGACTTAGAGCGTTTTTCATGATCAAGTGAGCTACTTTGGAGCTAATTTTCTGTAAGATATAAGCTAATTTTGGTTTCTAAGATGAATGAATGAATTGTAGCGTTTTCAGCAAATTTTCCAACGATGAAAAAATACCTCAAACGGACAATTATAACTCAAGATATGATGTGGTCTATCTAGGATTGTCATCATAAAACTAATAATCGACTTAGGTAACTTTTCAAACATTTTAACTATAAGAAGTTAATCTAATACTCTTATAACACCAAATATAATAAAGACAACAAAAACAACAACAACAACAATAATATATACAAAATACACACGTGTCTAGGAACACACATTATCACAACACAAGTACATGCTTAGGACAAAACAATAATATACAAATAATAATAACAAATATTTACAGAAAATATAACAGAAGTGTTCTAATAATAGTTACTTCTTATACGTTGTTGGAGGTTTGGCGTACTAAGCATACTCTAATGTAATCACTTTTACTACTCACGTAGTGTTATTTTCAATGTTATTATCTTCTTTTACATTTATTACTTTTGTTTATGGTTTGATCACTTTTACTATTCACGTAGCTTCTAATGAAAATCATATCTATGAATAAAATGGTGTTTTTTGGCCCTTGTTTTGATCCAAGTCATTCTGCCTAACTTTCCAAGAGATTAGGAGTTTAGTGATTTAGGCCATCTCTTGTGAGGAATCATAGTTAGGGTAAAATAGAGGGTTGGGATAACACTAAATCTAACATTGAATGAAGAAAAATCCTTAGAATTACAAGATACAAAGCTTAATGAAGCCAACCCCATTTATTAAAATTTGCCCTAAAATCATATTTTGATACAAACTGTTTGGTGTTTTGCCTAGAAATTGTCTTGTTTTTACTTGCTTATTTTAGAACTAAACTTTAATTTTTTGCATCACTTTCTTAAAAATAAAATTTACCTCTAGTTGTTGAATTTACACAAAAAGCTTAGTTCAAAAACAAGTTCTCAAGTTGTACTTTGAAAATATTATAGCAACTGGTATGTTTGTCAATGATGAAACAATGTGAAGTATCCATTGATTTTGTGATGACCAATTTTCATCAGAGAACCAGTATGATTGTATTTAATAGGATTTTCTTCCCTCCAACAACATTTTTTATTTACAAGACTCGAATCTGAAACTTTATTTACGAGATTTGTGTTTAATTCTGCTCTACTCAGAGAAACAATATATGAATTTCTAGTGTGCATGTGCTAATGATAAAAGGTATACAACAATATATTTAGATTTTAGAGTAATATATATAATTTCATATTAATGTTGTTTGATGTGAGTTTAAGTAATCTAAAATTTAACTTAGCGAACAATAATAATTTTTATAGTCTTTATTGCATTTTTTCCTTATAATTTAGTGTATGTATGATTTGAGACTCTCTAATATTAAATACTAACATTGTCTTCGTAGCTTTCCAAGTGTAAAACTAACAATTAAAGGAGTAAAATGACAAATAAATTAAAGTATATGTGAAAACTAAAAGGTGTTTCAATTTTCAAAGTCAAATTGTTTACAAAAATTCTCCATCCCGAAAAGAACACGCTCAGGATCCTAGATTATTTATTTCTAAAACAGAAATAATATATGAATCATTTATAATTTTATATACTTTACCACAATCTCTTATTTTTCTTTATTTTTCTTCTAATAATATCATAAATCTTATTATATTTATATTTTTTTTTACTCTCTCTAAAGATTGGATAGCATATTATATTCATATGGATGTTTATCAAACATTTTCCTTTCTAAAAGTCATATGATATTTTTTGCACATTTTTTGCACATTCCTAGTCCATGTGATTCTTTGCGCTTTCTTCAATCCCAATTAAAAGGCAATTGAAATTCACAATCTCTTTTGCCTTTTAGGCTTTTATATTGTGTTTTACAAAGTTTTGATTATCAATGATTGTTGGATAATATTTCTTGGACACCTGTATATTAATCTATACTTAGAAAAATATGATAAATGTAATAGATATATAATATAATAAAAAGAAAAAAAATGAGGATGTCAATTTGTAGAGTTTGGGTGTATATATATATATATATATATATATATATATATATATATATAACACAGAGAGAGAGAGAGACCACACACAGGCGAAGCTATATGATTTTAATTGAGGTGGTCAAATACATAAATTATCATTAAATTATAGATGTTTTTATCTTTTACTATTTTAAAAGTTTATATAAATTACTATGGGAATATAATTCAGAATTTTGATAATAATTTAATTTAACCCTAGGACCAAATTATATGTAGAATTGGTTAAAAAATATCAATCAAATTTCTAAATTTTGTAAATGCCTAACCACAAGTGTTAGATATTTGAGTAAATTTTCTTAATTTGAAAGATAAAGTATTAATGATCTGATATCAACTCAGCTAAAAAAACGTGCATATCCTATACTTCAATACATGAGTATGTAAAAAGTTACTATCTCATAACCAAAATATTTGAACCACAAAATCACTACTTGAAGTAAAGAATTATATATCATAAATTAATAATGCTCAATTAAGTTATTCTCTTAATATAAATTTCATTATATTATTATTTTATTATAAATTTTGTCCCATAAAAGACATCACCTATATATATGGTGAAAGATTTATCAAATAAAATTATATAATTGAATGAATTTTCAGTAAAATATTTTTTTCTTTTCATAAACTTTGATAATAAAAAAATTGTTTAACATGTAATAAAGTGGATGGGGACACGACCTCCTTATCACATAAGGTAGTTTCGTCCATATATATATATATATATAACAAGTTATTTCATAGACAAAATAGTTGAATTATATATATAATGCAAGTAGACACTTTGATTTCTAAATGTTGAGAAATTTAAATTTAGTTCTTGAATGTGTAAAAAGTGTAATAAATTAATCATGTCGTTAACTATTGTTCATTAATGTCCTATGTGACATCCCTATGTCACGTCATTGATTATTGTACTGGACTAATATATCAATATGTCTATGATAAACTAAGTTGTCAATATTAAAAATTTTATTTTTCTTTCTTTTACGACATTAAAATGCTCGCAAATTAATCCATTAACATTACAACTTATTGCCAATTTGGTCCTTCAAAAATACAATTTATTGACAAATTAATCAATGAAAGATAAAACACCTAATTAAATAATTTTAGACACAATACATTTGCATCCAAATTGAAATTATTACTATCAAATAGAAAGTTCAACTCTAGTTGTCATCAACCTAGCTTATTTCCAAGCCCTAAACATCTTTTCATTTATGTGTAAACCATAATTTCCTTTTCTATGTTAATGTGTCTCAACATGAGTTAAACTTGGATAAACTCTTTACTTAATTATCAACCAACTTTTATGTAACTCATTTCATAATAGCTTGCTTGTTTTTGAAGACACAAAGGTTTTAATTTGAAATCTATTTGTAACTTTGGTCCATGCACATTAACTCTCCTAATGGTGTTCATAGTGTGATTTGGTTTGATTTTTAGATAAAAAAAATCTTTAGAACAAAACATAAATAAAATTTAAATATAACATTATTTTTAATCTATTATCATAATGTAAAACCTATTGACTGGACTTACATAATTTATGCTATATTATATTAAAAATTAATTTTATTTTTCATCATAATTTGTTTAACAAAATTTTGTTGGAAATTATTATTTTATACTTCTATTTGGCACTATTAAAAAAAATATTACTAACTCTTTTTTGTAACATAATAGTAAATTATGCATGACTTGATATTTCTCAAAAGATTGCTACATCTTTTTTCTTTAACAAATGAAAGTATAATATGCACTTTGATTATAAAGTAAAGGAATGAAATAAATTATCTAATACTTCTTATTAATTTTCACAACAAAAATCAAATATTAAAAACCTATTATAGAAAGAAGTATACTATAAATCACATACTTTAATCATTAAAAATTTAAAACAATATTAGCCACATAATTAATGCAAAACATACATTAATAAAATCAATATAATTATAATATGTGGTTTGGTTTAATTTTTATAAGAATAACCGAAAATCAAATCAAACCATAAAAAAGTATGTGATTTTTTAAGTTTTTGATTTTTGTGATTTTTAATTTAATTATTTTTTGGGTCGATTTAGCGATTTACAAACGGTTTGATTTAGTTTAATCTAAACACCTCAAAAATCTCTCATGGACACCCCTTTTGTTTGCAAATTGCTCTATTTCTAATGTGATCATTTTTCATCCACTTAATACCCCATCCATGGAATATGGTGTAGTATCTTATAATATCAATAAACACTACTATAACAACGTCAAATTACATTCCAACATTTAAGTGCACATGTCTAAAATGGATTTTTGCATTGTATTGAACTTCTTGTTTGATAGTTGTAATTTCAGTTTGCATTCATGCAAGTGTTTTATGTTTGAGATATTTAATTAGGTATGTTTTATATTTCGTGGATTAATTTCTCAGTAAGTTATATCTTTGAAGGACTAAAATGACAGTAACTTGTAATGTTTAGGATTAATTTGTCAACACTTTTATTTTAATAGAGGGAGGAGGGTATATTAGTAAAAAAAATCAAATGTTCAATATTCACAATCTAGTCCATGATAAACATACTTAGATATTAATCCAGTATAGTCATCAATGACGTGTCATCCTATCTGTACACATGAACTACCACGTAGGGAGGTCACATGCCATATAGGCATAAACATTAACGTTAACGGAGAAGAGTTAACAACATAACTAACTTGTTTCACTTTTTGCGCATTCAGAGACTAAATTCGAATTTCTTATCTTTAAGGGATCAAACTGTTAGCGTTTCATACTTTCATATATCAAAATGAGTATTTACCCTTCAAACGAATTTTGATTTTGTTTGGTTCATTGCCAACACTAGTGTTCAACATATAATAGAATTCAGAAAATGAAAACTTTCACCCACTGTGCCATCAAAATGCAAAAATGCACACTACAAAATAAACTTCTACTATTCATTATCCAGTTGAATGAGAATAATATTTTAATGAGTTTCGATTGTAATTAAAAAACAACCATATTGAAATAAATGTTCCCTCAAATGATTATTTTCCTTATGTCTATACTTAGAGTCGGCAAAATGAACAGTCTTACCTGGTCTATCAGGCTAAGCGTAAAACACGCTAACTCATATTTTATATATGCCTCATTTTTTGAAGTCATTTAGGCACGATAGCCCATCGGGTCAACCCATATTGACCAATTTTATATTTTTTAGTCTAATTTTTTTTACAAATTCAAAAGAAGAAAATTGAAAAAATATCATACCAAAATAGGTTTGGTTGAATTTGGACTTGTATTTCTTTAGTCTAGATAGACCTGAAGATCGACCCAAATAGGCCCAGTTCTACTTTGGACCAATATTTTTCAATCTAGCTCAGCCCAATTCGATGAGCCAATGGGTTTAGCCCAATAAGCCAAATCCATTTTGCAACTGTATCTATACATAGTCAACATATTGGTTCGAAATAGAGTTAATGCCCACAATCTTAATCATTTGAGTAAAAAATTTCATAAATTATTGTGAATATTTTTAGAAAGTTCGATTTAAAAATTTTCTATTATTTATTCCTAAACAGATGATAACTTTCATATTATTTTTTTATACTCTTCAGAGAATGCTTATCTTGGTGATCTCCTCTATTGAATGAATGGGTAATCTATTTTGAAATCGTTCACCCTCATTACAAGAAAAATGCTCATTTTCAACGGCCAAAATCCGTCGATAATGCTCCAAATCCGTCTAAAATGGAGTTTTTTTTACGAACCAAAATATGTCACTGAAAACGTTGTAGGTAACAGTTTCCGATGGATTTTTTGTTTGCCTGTAATTTATGACAAAATTTTGTGTAGGTAATTTATGTATGTAATTACCGACAGAATTATCAGTAGGTAATATATGTCAGTAATTTTTTACAGAAATTGAGTAGTTAATTTCATTTCCAACAGAAAATCAGTACGTAACTTTCATTAATAACTTTTTGTGGAAATTTCATTAGGTAACTTCCATTGATAATTTCCGATGAAAATTCGGTTAGTAACTTTTTTTGGAAAATATCGACAGCTAAATCCTTTGAAAATCATCTACCACTAAATTTGTTGGTATCAATCCATAGATACCTTACATTGGAGTTAGCTACGGATATATCCGTTAGTATTGCCTATATGGATTTTCTATGGAAAAATTTCGTCAGAAATTTACCTATGCATGTATCCTTAGGTATTTTCACAGGTAAAATACCGATGTATTAATCTATTAGTAAATATTCATTTTTTTTAATTTTCCCTATTAATAATCAAATAATAAAAACAAATAAAAATTCATATACTTCCTCTTTAGGAATCTATGAATTAAATGTGCATATATAACAATATTAAAAGACATCATTCTAGAAATTCTATAATCACACTAGTCGGTTAATAGATATCACAATAAAAGAAGTTCTAAAAATTCAATCGCCATAGTCATACAAGATATTCTACAAATTCAACAGTCATAAATTAAGTTTGGACAACAAATATTTGAAAATATAGTCATAAATCACAAACGATTTCCTAATTAGTATCCAACTCTTGCACAACTTGATAATTAGAATATCCTAGAGAATCTGACTACTATTTGTCGTCATCCTGGGCCTGTTGGTTGACATGTTGCTGTTGCTAGTTGACATTTTGCTGAATAATGTTTTGTGTCATTGTTGCTGCTAATGGTGGTAAGAAATGAATAACAACACTGACAAATATCTACAATTTCGTACTCATCTGACGAAGCTCTTGTCTCAACTAGTTAATCTCATATGCATAACGAAAGTGGCTAGAAGATGCCTCCATGAAACTATTGTTCCAATTTGCAAACCCACTACCAAGGCCCCCATTACCATAGACATGTCCTTTTCTTGGTCCACCAATAGCTACTAACCAACACAAGTTCCTAAGTCCCTCCTCCTCAGTAGGGTCTAAGGGGTGCATATTGACTCACCAACATAAGATGCAGACTCAGACCTAGCTTGAGAAAGTCAAGCCTCAAATTCTTCATGTTAATAAAATTTTTATTTTTATAAATATAGTAAACATTAATCAAATTAAAAAGAAAAAAAATTTAAGATAAAGGACTAACATGTGTCGCCTAGATCTTTCATTGACAATCACCAATATCCTTCTATATGTGGGTTTGTTGGAAGACCTCATTGACATGTACAGGCCGACCATACTCCTCTGCCTACAAACAACAACATTATAAAAAATACTTGATACATAAATATTTTGTGTTAAATGAATATTGTAGATTATAAAAGTACTAAGTATTTAATTTACATACCATGTGTAGGGCGTGATCTTGCACACTAATGGAGCCACCTGTGTGCAAACACCCATCCTTATTTGATCCCCAGTTTTGTTGGGCTTGTGTACACTTTGAACAATATGCAGGTGAATTCCATGTTCTAACAATGTCAGTTCCAGACATGTAACGACTAATAAGAAACTGAAGAACTTTAAGATTTAAATGCTGATGACTTATCATTTTGGTATTTTGTCTCCCATCTATATATATGGGATACATTTGAATTTCAAGTACCAAATAGGAAAATGAGACACCAAGCAAATGATTAAACCTAGATATCAACACATCCAAATTTCAATTGAGTTAGAGACATTTTTTTATCATCATAAGTAACTAATATCTAAAAGTAGTCCTTGAAAGCAAGCACCTAAATAAAACATGTTGCATGATTTGATCCAAGTAACTATCTTATAAATGAATTATTAAACAAATTAAAATTTAATATTTTAACAATAAGAACCATTTGGTTCTCTTTTTATTCTCTTCTAAGTTATACTATAGTTAAGGCAATAATTATGAGTCAGGGGTAATGAATTAGCAAGTGAGCATAAATAATTATATTAGAAACTTCTAAGTTCTAACAATTAGATTAATGCATATATGAACTTTCTGTTTAGATTAAGGATTTCCCTTATAAATATGAGAAGCAATTCTATATTTATGTACTTCTTGAGGTACTGAACTTCCTTTTTACCTTCATGTAGGCATCAATAACCAACTCTGACTTGATCTTTGCTTGTTTTTCTCTTCTAGCACAATACAAAAATGAAGTTGAATAAAACTGCACATCAATGTCCACACATTAGCACATTCAATATCACATGCATGACAATATGAGAACTAATAACATAACATAATGTGAGAATTGGTATTAGTATTTAAATTTTTTCTAAGTAAACCACATATAGCTACCTAAGGGTTTCGATTCATATAAAGACTGCTATTAGGACTTTTAGATTTTTCTAATAACTGAAACCTTATTTCCTAGTGTTAAAGGTTTTGTCCTATTGTTATTGAGGAACTAAAATTTTCAGCTTACAGAGTACCTAAACTAGTTCAAGGTTTCAATTTTCATTTTGGTCGAGAAGGGGTTCTAGATACTACTTTGCTTACAATAATAGGAACTAATTGTACAAGGTTCTTATCTCTAGTTTGCAGGTGCATCAACAATAAAAATAAAACATAGCATGTAAAGACATATATGTGTAAATACACATTAGGACAGTCAATCCATCATTCTCGTGGAACTTGAGAATTAGAGAAATATTGAACAAAATATCTTTACAGATACAATCACTTCATTCAAGAAATCATATCTCAAACAACATCACATAAATTATATGCTTATCACACCATATAGCAGTTGTTAGAATTGCTATCACTATTTTTTATTTGGTCTCACTAGTTTTTTAATTTTATAAATGTCTTTTAGGAAAGGGAGCCAGGACGGTGGAAGAGCCAGGGGGGCCGGGTCATTTGACGGAAATGGAAGGTTTTTCCCCTATTAGAGAAGGCCCTCTGAAGTCAAGGGGAAGTGCATTAATTCTTGGAAGGGAAAAGAAGTTCATGACCCGTAGGCCTTCTACCTTCATGCGGCATTGCTCCGTCAGGCTTTCGCGCTAGCCAGCAAGCATTAGATGAAGCTGATTTTGTCTATTTCACAATTTGCACTTTCTTTTTTAACCAATTTGCTAGAACTTAAAAGGATTACATTTGGTATCAAATGCTATCTATGTCAAGTTCACTATTTGCAACAAAATCACCAAATAAACTAAACAAATGATATGATACTAAGCATAGTGGCAGATGGTCAAAGATAGGGGTGCAGGGTTTAGACTTACTGCAACAATCAGACAAGCATAACATTTTTTTAACATCATTTTTGGAAAACCATCCTGGGAACAATGATGTTAAAACATAATTTTGTATTAGTGTAAACATATTTCATTGCCACCACACGAAGAATATAAAAGCCCAGTAATGCAATGATAATATATGACAAAATCTTAAATCTCAGTTAAAAATCTGAAACTATAATATCCACATTTAGTAAACATCGTTGAAATACAAAAAAATCACACTAGAAGGGGGATTGAATAGTGTGTTAGTCAAAATATAGAACATTTTCTAAATGAAAGATGTTATAATAAACTGTTTATGAAGCCCTCGTCTAGTGACAAAAGATGGGTTGTCGTCCACTGATATGTAAAACTTGTTTTTCAATAAAAGCCTTGTGTGCAAAGTGTGACAGTAATGGACAATGAAATGCTTTAATAAGCTAATTAAGAACATTAAGAATACTTTGTTTTATACTGGTTCACTCAACCAGAGTTACGTTTAGTTCTCCTTTACCAACCAATAAAGAGTTCCACTAATCAATCTTGATTACAATAAGTATTCTTCCCTGTCACTTTTGACTTACAAGTATTCTTAAGGTCACTCCAGGCACACCCCTTAGACTCCCTCTGAATCTAAGAACACCCAGTATTATTTTGTCACTAAACCACTTTTGGCTTTCACAAATAAAAGTTTGATATAGATCAGAGATTCTTTACAACACTCAGAGAGTGGATTTACAATAAGATATTCTTATCTCTCACGAATACTTTGTATACAACAAAGGATGGAGTCTCTTAGGCTCAGTGTGTTTCTCTCAACAGTTGTTCTTCTTTTATCTCGTTTCTTGATTCACGACTCTTTTTCTTTCTATGAATGTTCGCCAATTTTCTTCAATCTTTGATGTTGTATTTATAGGCAGAGATGCTTGCGAAGAGTATCTTCTGAATTAAATGTTATGATCGTTGTGCATATTGACCTTTGCTTCATGAATTAAGTGGATATTACGTGTTTTTGTTTTCGATAGGCTGACTTTCCATATATGTCATTCATAACTCAATATGATCATTAAACACATAAATGGAAATAAAGGATAGTTTCACAAATATCTTCCTTTTAAACAAAATCATATAAAAGGAATAAATTGATAATTCAAATAAATGTTTATTCCACTCATTGTTTGGATGCATTGGACGAGTGTTTCATGCTTCTAGTAGACGAGTTATTCAGTAATGGATAAGTCTCTTTTGGTGTTGTTTCTAGTCATCAAACATGTCGACTTACATGTAATGAAGTGGTTAATCGTAAATTTATATATTTGAGTTCATCAAAATCGTGAAATGTCTGAGTCATTCAGTGATGGATCGTCCAGTCGTTCAGTGATGGATCGTCCAATATCTAACACCTGCCATTAAGTTGCTTAAGGAATAAGCCTTTTTTACTTCCCAAGACATACTTTTCCCTATTTAAGGAAAGGAACCTATACTATGATGGAATTTGGAAGTTTTGAGGATCTGAATGAAGCTAAAGAGACCCAAAAAATTGTGAAAAAACATTTAAAAGAAGAAATGAAAAAAAAAAAAACCTATCCCAATATAGATATTCTAATGCATAAGCCAGAAGGGAACAACTGATCCATGACATGGACACATTGCTTATTCACATCCTACTCCTAATTCTATGAACCAAATCAACATTTCCCTTCCTAAATTATTGCAACTTGAAGAAGTCTCAATCTAATAAAGTTCATGGGTATTCCCAGCAATCTGCTTTTAATCATCCAACCATACTAACTCTAAGAACTGCAACAGTTTGATTCAACTGAATATTAAAACTTTAATCCAAGGTTCAATTAACAATCTTGCCTTACTTTGAGTGCATAAGATACATGGAAGTTAAACAAGCAATGACACTATGTCGGTGAATAACTTATGCCAATTTGATGAACAATTAACAACATTAGAGAATATGAGCCTATGCATTATTGACAAAACTAAACAGATTTACTTTTTCATTGATTCATTACCAAAATTGTGGAAAGAGACTTATGAAGAAGCAACTTTCGGTTGTTAGCACGAATCCCTGAATAAAAAATAAATAAATATAAACTTGTATTAACTTGTTTTTCTTGAATGAAAGAGCACATGATGCTAGCTGTTCCTAAAGAAAATCAAAATAACAATAATTATGTGAACAAATATATATATGCCAAGTCAATCTTTTTCCACCTTCGTCTTGACATTCTTTGTTCTAGACAATGCTTCCTTCACTAATATCATCAATAACATGAACGAAATTAACAATTTCATGACTTAATCTTAATCATTCAAGTAAATAGTTTTAGCACTTTTTGTGAATATTGTTAGAAAGTTCTATTTAAAAAAATTCCATTAGTTATTCCAAAATAGATGATAGCTTTTATATTATTTTTTATATTCTTTGGAGAATGCTAATGGTTAAATGTTACTTTTGGTTATTTATATTTTAGTATTTTTTATTTTTTATTTTGATATATTAAATTTTAAAAATTTCATTTTGACTCTTTATATTTTTAAAAAATTTCATTTTATTCATTTTTTCAATTTTTTTATTAAAAACATTAATATTTCGTTAACTTTTACTTGTTAAACTTGATGCAATTATATCAAAAATAGAGAGTAATAGAGTGTACAGTAAACGAATTATTAGTCACAGGGAATACAATGCCGGTGATCAGTCCTATTAGTATCAAGAGTGTGAGTGAAAGCTCATCAATAATTTCTACATCTAACATATAATCAAATATAAGTTGCTTTATTGTGTTTAAATGGACAATGTGTAATTGGTTAGTTGATGAAATAAAAATGAAAAATAGCAGAGCAAACAACTGGTTTTGGTTTAGAGACATTTTGTCCTATGTTGTGAAAAGTAAAAGTACTACTCTTTTGGATGAACATTCCAAAACAGTAATTTATTAGTACTTCTTAAATGCATTTCTACACTAAACAATTATAGTTGGGTATTTTCAAATTTGAATAGAACTCAAGGACAAGCAAAAATTAGTTATAGACTTAACTCATTTCTGTCATTTATGCAACCTATAGAACTAAAAGCCGTGCCCCATTGAAATTTTCCCTGCTGGAATTTTCTTTAGTGGGGTGATAGGGATGAAACAGTGAAAAGATGTAGAAACATAGGCTAAACTTGCCAAACATCAACCATTAATGGGTCCCCACTCTATGCATGGTTGGTGCAACCGAAGTTGATGTTTCAAGCCATTGACATAAATGGCTCATTTGATTTCACAAACATGAATTGAACTCTGACATCAAGATCCAAAAGATTATTATTCTTTAAGGTCACTACTACTACGCTTTCATCCACTTAGAAAACGATAAAGATGAGATTGCACATTCAACCGTGGCTTCTCTAAAGAGTTTGGTCCTCTCTGCTTGTTTTTTTTTTTTTTTTTTTTTTTTTTAATTTTGATTAACCTTTTAATAAAGATAACTATAGGTTCTGATACAGAGCTACTGTTATGTAATAGAAACTGAACACTAATTAATCTTACGTAACTATATCGTTATTTTATGATTAATTATACGGAATAAATCATCCTAAATGTCAAAATTTCTCTCTAACATTGTCTATATTAAACAAAAATTCAGAATTTTATTTTTTTTCTTTTGCCGGGTATACTTGAAGTCTTATAGAAATATTCAATGAGTATAACTAAGTTGACAATACATGTTGCATTTGTGATTGAGTTTGTATAGGATGACCCAAGTTTGATTCTTACATAAAACATCACTAAAAAGGGATAAAAAAATTAAGTGTGACTAGAACATGAGCAAATTAGCCCATAATTGATCCAAAATATCAAAAGTTATAAAAAAAATATTTTAGAATTTCACCCGAAGTCAAAGATTTTAATTATGGTTCTAATTGATTCCATAACATTATCCAAAACAAGAGAAAATTTGTCTTAGTGAACTTCCCTTGCAACTAATAATATATTTGGTAAAATAAAACATGATCAATATTATTCTTATAATAATTTGTTTCTAACACTTTTTATAATTTATTTTTCTCTTTATCCTCTGTCTCTCTGTTACATTACTCACCTTATCTCACACTTCTACTCTTTACATTGTAAAAAGTAATATAAAAGTGTTATATGAGATCAGCATAATTATCCATAAGGCTTACGTGAATGTTTCTCTCATATGTTGTTCACGAGCATTACCTTTATTGGCTCTTTTTTTCTAATTAAATTTAAAATAACAACTGGAAATTCAAAACCTAATTGAAGTTAATAATGCTTCTCTTATTTCTGCGATCCATTATTTGCCATGTGTTATTTGTATAGATAGGCTACGCGGAACCTAAGAACCATTATTAGCAACAAAGAGTGGACCCTTGAACAATGAACTTTGTGTATTATTGTGAAAGCAATGGTATGGAGCTAATGAAGGTTGTGGATGATCCGTTGTATTCAACATAATTAATTGATATAGGTCAACAATTCAACATTATTTATTTTAATAATGCAGAAATTGCAGCTAGCACTCGCTTTAGATCAGCACCGACTTTCTTGTTTGATCCATCAATAATAACCATTCATCCCTTTTTCACATTTCAGGAAATTACACGTGGAAAATTAATATTGAGTTTAATTAGAATTATAATATAATTTTTTATTACACTATATTATTTAACTATAGATTGAGTTAGATAATAAAATTGTTGAAATTTATAATAATTACTTTAAAATTAATTAATACTAATTTCTAATTAGTTTTAAGATGAGTGTCAATAACACCCTCTTTATCATATTTTTATTAGTTAAAATTTATTAAAAAATATAAAATTAGAAGCAAGATTCGTTAAATAAAAAATGAGATTCATAAAAATTCATTATTTTAAATAAATTTAAGTTTATGATAAAAAAATATATATATTCGTAAGAGTGTATTAAAATATGTTACTCTTACATTTCTCTGGTTCTAATTAATAGAGATAGAGAAAATTGGGATTACCAGTGCATCTGAAAATTAAACTTTGTTAAGATGAAAAAAAAGGAATTGAGCCCCATCCTCTCTAAAGTTTCAAAAGAAATTGCATGCATATCTGATCATTAAAATTAATAAAGTTTAGTTTTAAATATTAATATTAATTTACTATGCAATAAGATAAATAATAAATTCGAGTTCCACTAAAATCTGTAGAGGATCAAAATCCTCAGATGAGAGACACAAAGTTTTCAAAAAAGGCGTTCTTTTTAAAATTTGACAGAGAATTACAAGAGAGATTGTGATCACATAAAAAAGAACAGAGCATGGTGTCAAACACTAATTACCGGTACAAAATTCTGTGCCGTACCATACGTAAACTCTTGATATTCATAACTATAACAATAACATCATAAACCATTAAATTCTTCCATTGTGTATTTGTGTTTAGAATGATCTGAATGATACATCGTTATTATTACCTTCTTCACAAGAGAATCACCAAGACGCAAGCGTGCTAAACAAGCCAACCAAAAGTGGCAACAACACGGTGGCAAAGCTCCGGTGGTGGCGGTGGCTGATGGCTCCGCTGAAATTCTCGTCGACGGGATACAAGTTCCCCGGAGGCCCGGTGATGTATATGAACGACGACGGTGGTGGTGGCGGACAATACTGAGAGGGTGGTTGTTTCTTTGGCGATGGCGGTGGTGGTGACGGTGGTGGTGACGGTGGTGGCAGTGCTGGTGGCGGTGGCGATGGATAAGTGGTACCACCACATGTTCCACACTTTTCTTCAGTGCCGTTTGGGGCAGGCACTGGAGTCTCATCAAGTTTCCTTGATTCAACGCCGTTGACTGAAGATGTGGAACAAATTAGGACAAGGAAGAAATTGAGGAGCAATATTGGTGCCTTAATTTGATTCCCTTTGATCAACATGGTGGGTTTCAATTCTGAGATTGTGTGTTTGTGTTTGTGTTTGTGTGGGTGTGAATTCTGATTTGTGTGTGAGTGAGTGTGTGAGATTGATGGATTGGGAAAGAGAGATTTAGAGAAGTGAAGGTGAAGGATTTTTTACGTTAGGTGCATGGGAACTATAAAAAAATAAATTGTTAAAATTCACATTTTGAGTTTATTTAGGGTAAGTAATTTTCTAAGACGAAATTTGAGTGAGCATATGGGGATATTGAGGCTTTTCCATTACGGAACTCTTCGCTTTCTCGGGTTTTCTAAGTAACTTATGGAATAAGGGAACCTCAATAACATGTGGCTTGTGTAGATTGTGGGCTCCGCCACGTATAATATTAATACATTTTATATAAAAAAAATTATTATGAGTTTATTAATATTTATGTGAATGTAAGAAAAAAAATATATTCTTAATAAAAAAAATCAATTTTAGAATGACGTTTTTAAAATGATTATTATAAAATTTGATAAATTTATTATATATGATTTGTAATTTTAAACCATAATGATAAAGGACTTTTATATTGTTGATGAATGTATTATTTATTCTTGAAAAATGCTAACTAATATTCTTAGAGCATTATGATTATAGTATTAAAAAGAGAATTTTTTTAAAATATGAGTAAAATTATGTAATTAATAACTTTTTTTATTGTTTTTTATGATTTTTATAATAAATATTTTTTAATTATTGTCATAGAGATACTAATTAACAAAAAAAACTTATTCTTATAGTATTTATTTTTTATTTTTTATTTTACACTTTTCTTATTTCTCTCACAATATGGAATCATTTTTATATAATTTAATTTATTGTGAAAGCAATTTCTCTATGAATAATAGATCTGATGGTTAAGGTTTTGTCACTATTCGAGTTTAATCTTGGATCCCTGTATTCCACCTGTCGCAACACTTTTGAGGTCAAATCAAAGCTCCTTCATGCAGCGTCCATATTATAATCCAATTCCTAGTTATGCTTTTGTTGAAATTAATGCAGCTTAAAGTTGACAGCAACGTTTTACAGCTGAAGTGCAGCAGTAACAGTGTCATCATCGCCAGAAATTAGGCGTGTGCGTGTAGAAATCATATCTTGCAAATAGGGGTAAGTCATTCCTTTTCTTGGTGTAAACAACTTTTTGTTTAACATTTTGTATGAATTTTTAATTTGTGAACCTATATTATTTCACATGATGAAACCTTCTCTGCAGGTTGCCACATGATCGTTGTAACAAAAAATAAATGCCAATAATTTGACCTTAGGATTCTAAAAGTTATAGTATTATTAATCTGTTGTTTGAAACTATTTTTTTTCTGTCTCTATTCCACTTTATGTTATACGTTGGCACCACAGTGCATAAATTAGGAGAAAAAGAAAAAAAGGAGATAATAACTGGGGGTGAGTTGTTAGCTAGTCACTAACACATTCACAAGTGTATTTCATTCTACTATAAAAGAATTGACACGTATGAAGAATGATTATCACTTCCCATGTCCTATTTTCTAAACCACCCCCCAAATCAAAGAGCTGAGTTACTCATCATTTTGGACTATGGTAGCTGTATTTTTGAGTCATCATCTTGGACTATTGTACTTGTAGCTTTGATTTTGACTAATTAATTCCACACTACACTTGCTAATTATTGATAGCTTCTCTACTCTTATATTCGAGAAATCTCCTACATATATGACTTTTGTTTATTCTCCTCCTTGCTCTTTCTTTATCCAGGACAGGTGTGTGATGAGAATTTGGTAGTCTAAATTATCATTTGTCTTCTATCACAAGTACTAATCTTTATCTTTATATGATATATATTTAAGTTTTTTTATTTGAAAAAAAAAATAATAACACTTGATTATATGTCATGTGGCTAATGGCTATTGATAAAGACTATATAATCCAAAATCACCTAATATTTTTTTTCTTGAGTGACATCCAAAGGCATTTTGGAAAGTACAGTCCCTATTTATGTGAGACATATTCTTAGAAGGGATCTTTAGGCTTTGTTTGGGAGTTAGGAAGGGAAAAGAAGGAAAGAGATTTAAGGGGAAGAAAAGGGAGAAAATTGAGGGAAGTTCCTTCCTTTTTGTTTGGGAGTTAAAAATATATTAATAGAGGGAAATTGAGAGTTAATAAGATATTAAATGTGAAAATTATATAATTTAAATATAAAAAATATTAAAAATATATTTTAATATATTTTTGAATTTGTAGTTGGGGTAGAATAGTAATTTTAATTACTTTTCCTTCTAAAAATCCCTAAATTGGGAGAATAACAATTTTTAGACTCTGAAGGATTTCAGAGGAGTTTTAAAAATTCTCAAATCTTTCTCCTCAAAAATTAAAACTCCCAAACAAAGAGATGTCACCACTTAAACATTTCTTTTCTCTTCCTTTTCCTCTAAAATCCCTCGCTCAAAAGCCTTAATGTAATGGGACAACATTTAATTCAGGGATCGCTCTTGGACGATTCCCTTTTTTCTCCTATGTTGCTTAACTTGTAAAGGATAATCTTCTTTCGACAAGCCTAAAAACAAACATTAAAAACGAATAAAATCCACATACAAGTTGTACTACTACCGACCACAACTTCTTTGACATATGTAGTTGAACTTATGGTACCGTGTGATGTTAATGGCTAACCCTGCCCACAGAAACTTTTTTATTTATTTGGTGTTAAGAAATTTTAACTTGTTGATTATTCAATAAGTTAGGGAGCCTCGTAAAATTTGAAAATATAGATAAATATGTATAATTATTGTAAATAGAAATATAAGTTAGTTTCAGGAAATCCGAATAATTTTTTTTTTGAAAATTTGAAAGTACCCATGTATAGTTGGACATTTTTATTTTCTTGTTCTACAAGCAGATGAATTTGAGATGAAAAAAAAATGAAATTTTAATAGTAAAATTTTAAAAATTAATATAAACTGATATTTGAAGAGAGAAAAATTATCAAAAAAAACTGAAAGCAATATAAATAATAATTTGATTATTTTTAGAAAATTATAATAAATCATGATAAAGCTATGTTAACAAAAAATAATAAAATTAAGTGTATATTTGAATTAAAGTTTGTAAACTTAATTTCAGTCAAACTCAATTTATAAGAGTGTCGAAAATCTTGTTTCTCCAAAATTAATTTTCCAGGCAAACAAATATGCTTAATTCCAAACTTAAATATACTTTTGGATCCCCTCCCACTTGAAATTCAAACATACCCCAAAGATGGCCTCACATTTAATAATGGGAATGGTAAAGTTTTATGAAACTAGTATTTTGACCCGTATTTTTACTATTAATAAAGGAATATGATGTTTTTGTGTATATTTTTTTCCCATTTTATCCCTAAAATCACCTTTTCAAATTTCTTTTTTATCCTTATAACTACTCTCTTCAACCACTCACACACCCCCACTTGCATCCTAAAAATTTCCCATGTTATTTTTGTTTCTCAAAAAATTTAGAGGGGTACGAAATGTCTTTTCCCCTAGTATTATATAGAATAAATGTCAGCTTTTAGATAATCCGATAAATGCCTACCGCTGGTTATTGTATCTGAAATTTAAAATAATTCTATTTTAACACTAGTGATTTTGTAAATTAAGGGGTGGGGAAGACTTGTAAATTGAATTTTATATTATTTTGAGATAAATGTCTTCAATTGGAATTTCAAATCAAATAATCAATGTAATCCTTAACAAATAACGAGAGTTTATCTCAGTTTCTAAAAAGTTATATCTGCTTTTTCTTTTTCATTGAAAGATTATACCCATAAAAAGATAGAAGATGAACTTTTTTTTCTTTCTATCTTTTATAAACGATACATGTGATTTACATAAAAAAAGATCACCTCAACGTAGTAATAGCCCAGGGCAAGTACCTTGCTCTCTGGATAAAGCCCACATTCAAAAGTATAAGGCCGTAAAGCCGAATGAAACAACGTTTCCAGCCGGAGTGGTGCTTCATACACCATTTAAAAATTCTACTACACCATTAATTTTTTAAAAATCCGAAAATACCCCTGCTGCTTTGAACGCTTATTTTAGTTGAGTTGAGCACCATTTTTGCTTCTTGTTTGTTGTTGTTGTTGATTTTTGGTTCGCCTCAGTTGCATTTGAGAAGCATTGGTGATTTTTGGTGTTATTTCGGTTCATTTCGTCGGAGTTGTGGGTGGTTGCCGGAGCGGTGAAGTCGTCATCGAAGTGTGCAAAGGTGGGTGATGTCTGTTATCGTACGGATGCGGTAATCCGTATGGATGCTACGGATTAGGTAATCCGTAACTCATACGGATTAGCCAATCCATATGACTCATATGGATTACCTAATCCGTATGACTTATATGGATTGGCCAATCCGTAAGAGTCATACGGATTAGGTAATCCATATGCCTTATATCAGTACTTTTTTATAAAAAAAATCAAAAAATATATATTTAAATGAGATTGATTTGAAGTTGACAAATAATTTCGTTGAGAAAATACAATATAATAAGTTAATTTTTCGATTCTTTTTTTTAACATGGTGTTCTTGAGACTTTCATGATATGTTAAAATATTATTATTATTTATTTAACACTTGATTGAATTTAATTGTGTTTGTAATAGGTTTTTTTAAGAGACAACTGTCTATTGCCATCTACGGCGTGCTTGTGAGCTACTCACTGTTCAAATGAAGCTCAATAGTGGCCCAATCATTACATGGGTAGAATGCAAATGTATACTAAATTAATGAAATTCCGCACTGAACATGTTGACTTAAATGACGTGTAGAATTATTTGAACAACTAGAGTTGTTGTTTAATATCATTAATGCATTAGTATTTCATTATATCTAAAAAAGTTTCCACAATTGTCCAACATGAAAAAGTCAAAAAATAATGTCCAAACTCTTTAAACAAAAACATGGCATTATTGTCATCCATGTCGCCTTCGCTGTGCATCTCTTGGCCGTGTGTCCCGCATATATACAATGTCATCGGCCTACGCTTCTCAGTGGCTTCATCTTTGTTACCTCCGACATTTCTACCACTTGTTCGGTCAACATCTCGTCCAAGAGCCCGACGCATTCCTCTAGTCTTAGCTGTAACACCCCGTATGCATCCGGTGTATTAACATATTACTTAATCAGATAAGCGCTTAATTACTTTAATTAATAAGCTGCGGAAGCGGTTTCGAAACCATATCTCTTGATACATTATGTATAGTACACATATAACTTTAACATAAAACATAAACACACATGTCAGCCTCATTGATCCAAACAAACATAACCAAAGGCAGATGAAATAACCAATATCTCTACAGATATATCAGGAGGTATCAAAGGTATATACATACATCAGGTGACACTCACAGTGTCTATACAAAAGACTAAGCATCCGGGTGCTTTTGATCTCAAAGATCACTTCCTCACACGGGGGCATACAAAATATACAGTCCATGTACAAATATAACATAATCACCATATATGCACACACGCATATATCTTCCCTCTGTAGGGGTACAAGGTATGTCAACATAAACAAAATGAGTCTCCCAGCTCGCAAAATGCTGCAACAGCTGTCCCTACTGGGGCCTTCTGCCCTGGGAACCGTCATCTCTGCCAGATGAGTCTCCTGCAAAACATAATCCCCACACGGGGTGAGATACACATCTCAGTAAGCTCAGGATCCTTGGAGGCATCTCCTCCACCCTGGCTCACGTTCATGACACACAGCATCAAAGGCATCACAAACACTGGCCTCCCGGCCCTCATAACAATACACAGCTAATCATCTAGCTCTAATGTATAACTGCGAAACTACGCTGCCATGATGCATCATCATCAGCATCAAACCTCAGTGTGAGACCGGAACTCACACCCGTGTCATCCCATCGGGAGCTACCCCTTTACGCATGGATGCACGTATATAGTACCTCCGAGAATAGGCTTCAACCGCGACGGGACCACCTATCTCTTGGTCTTAAGGGATCATCATCACCCTTTACGTGAGCAAACCAAACTAGGAGGTGCGCTCTTCTCCTAGGGAGGTCCATATCTATCTAACTGGCCAGAAGATCTATTCAACAGGTATCCATACATACAAAGCATAGAATTATGCATACATATCATCATGAGGAATGCAACAACCATTCAATACACATGCATCATGAATGCAACCATCACTCCCTCGAAGTATGGTGGAATACAGCAGTGGAAAACACTCCCAAGAAACCAAGAACTTACCTGGCAAAGTCGTGCTCTGCAGTTCAACCCCAGAATGGTGGTCTACGCCACTGACACCCACGGTGTCACGTCCTATACAAGGCATACAATCTCAATCAATCATCAATTCAACCATACAAAGCATATAACAACGGTTCTCAACCGTTACAATGAAAGGAAACGTCATTCCTTTCCATATAAACCTCTAAGTCCTCTATCTTAAGGTTATAGAATTAACCAATCCAAAGCTATACAAGCCCAAAGTTCAACAACGAACAATATGGCTACACGGCTTCTTCAACACAAAAACACCGTTTATATAGCTTCCGGAACACATATAGCTCCAGCAACAAGGCTCATGCATGTTCAACAATCACCAATAAACCAACATACTAATTACACATGCCTTTCTCAGAGCCAAAAACCAAAGTCCATGAAACTAACATTTGAAAGCTAATCCTTCATCACAACAACATTCTAAACATACTTTTCTAAAGGACCCAAGCCTGATTCCAACTCTAGCTCAAAAGGGTCACTATTCATCCTAAAGACAAATTCACAAATCAAACGGTAAAACTCGAGTTTCTTACCTGTAAGACGACAAGGAAGACTAGTGGACCACTTCCCCAAGCTTGGGTGTCCAAGAATCACTTCTTTTCCTCGCCGAGCTCGAGTTTTGGGAAGCTCCTTAGAGAAAGGGATTTCTCCGTTTAATGATTTTTAGGGAAATGTGATGAAGGATTCTAGCTCATAAGGGGATTCTCTACAACTTTCATGTTTGGAGGGAAGTGTTTTGGTGAAGTTTGGTGAAGATATGGAGCTTTCCAAGCTCTTTAATGGTGGAAAAGGAGTAGGGAGGAAGAAGATGCCGTTTTGGCCCCAAAAACGCGTAAAATGACCTTATATAGTGGTCCAGGTCGCATTCTGGCGCTAACAGCGCCACTATGGCGCCATCCGCGCCAAGATCCAGTGAAAAACAGGCTTTCTGGAGTACTTCTGGCGCTAACCGTGCCAACTTCCAGCATCTGTGGCGCTAACCGCGCCGTTCTGGCGCTAATCACGCCAACTGGCAGAACCTGTGGCGCTACTCGCGCCAATCTCACGCTAACCGCGCCAGGACCATTTTCGTCGCTAATTCTGTCGCTAATTCCGTCACTAAAGCTTTTGCGACAAAATTTTTAAAATTTAACGTTTCTTTCTTTCTTTTTCTTTTATTTAAATAGCCTTGGTTATTGTATTAGCCATAAGATGTACAACATTTGTTTACATGTTGGATACTCTTTCAATAAGAAATACACAATTATAAAATAATAAAAGCTTGCCTTGGTAAACCTAAACTGCTCCTCTAAATCAAACATTAGATACTGTTTCAATAACAAATTCACAATTATAAAATAATAAAAGCTTCTCAAACGTTTAAGCTAAATTCCTATTTACAGCCTAATAAGCATCTAACCCAATGCAAATGATAAGAAAATTAACCTATCTCAATAAATGTATGCACTATTTGACATTACTTGCTTCCATTTGGATTTAGATTTGAAGTGGAAGAATAATTGAGACCAAAAAATGGAAATACTCATACATTTATAGCATCAAAAGTGACAAGAGGGGGGGGGAGCTAGGATATAGTATGTCTTAGAATTTGGGCTTATAACCTAATCTACCCTACAAAACTGGCTTCTTACATAAGCATTCTCCAAGCCTATAAGGACTATATTGTGATGCGTCTAGTTGGTGTGGGATCTCAATGCACTCATACACACTAATATCATTTTAGAATTTGGACTTTGTGCTTTGGGATACACACTAATACAAAATCATTTTTAAAAAATTACACCTCATATGAATTGACCAATCCATATGAGGTTTACGGATTCGGTAATCCATACACTTCATACGAATTGGTCAATCCATATGAAGTTTACAGATCAAGTAATTCGTACACCCCATACGGATTGGCCAATCCATATGGAGTGTATGGATTATCGAATCCGTAAAACTTATACAGATTAGTCAATCCGTATGGAGTGTATGGATTACCGAATCAGTACAGTGACGACTTCTCTCTTTCATGAACCAAAAACACCAGCACTTACCTCAGCAGTGTCGCCACCAACTAGAGAACACGCCACCAATCAATGCCACCACGAACCACCACGATTAGTCGAACAAGGAGAGAATGAATGTAACGCAAAAACCAAACAATCACCGAGCACAACACACACGAAGCACCACTCTTCCAGCCGTGACCATTTTCTTAACTGAAGAGGATAAACAATTGGGCCAAAACCCAAGGTATAAAAACTTTTGTGTTTTAATATTTTTAATTAAAAAACTGTTTAAATTTGGCGAAAAAAATTTAAAAAACTTATTTTTATACTCCTTTTTACATTTTTACCAATAAGGAATTCATATTTTTATCAACAATAATAATATTTAATAAAATTTCAATACAAATCATGTAATTTGATTTTCTCTGCAAACGAAACTTGTAATAATTAAATGAACACACTTACATTGTGCCCAAATTGTAATTATTTATTTATACTAAGCAAGCGATAATAGTTTTAAAAAATTTCTGATATATGTTTTTACTTCATATATAGATAAAAAGAATTAAAACAAAGTACTTTTTTTGTTTTCTATTTTTGCAAATACCGAAAAATGTGTAACTTATGAAAATGTATCAGACAAGTAATATAATTTTATAATGTGCCATTATTTCAAAATAAAATTTGTATTTTTCGTAAATTTTTACATATGTATACCTTTCGATAAAAACTGAAACACCTTTACTGTGGACTTAATTGTAAAGTGAAGTGCATAAATAACTTTAATTCCAAAAATTAGCATTTTCAGTTAATTAAATCTGTAATATTCTTAAAATTAAAATTATATCTTAACTTCGATAACAATTCCCAACAATTTAACTTTTTTCGGTTAATGTAATCTCTTACCCACTATAATCGACCTAATAATATTCATTTCTCGTTATCATTGTTGTAAACACAATATTATCCCTTAGCATTATTAAATCAATCAGCTTATTTTTAGTTGTATATATTATTCTAGGATCAAATTTATTAATTTGAAAAGTAAATTATTTTTAAATATTGAAAATCAAATTATTTAACTATTATTAACAATAAAAAATAAAATATATACAATCTCTAATTACACATATTATTATATAATAACTTATTTAAATTTATAAGAAAAAAACTTTTAAAAGACATGTCCATATTACTTCTTATCCAAATCGAAGAAACACAAAAACTGAACAATCCCATGATAAAAAATTCTTACATAATTTTCAAACTACACAATTAATTTCTCCTCCACTTCCCCTTCATATCATCATATAGTTACGTTTATATACAAGTCAAAAGTATTCTTAAAAACTTCTTTATGTAAAATATAATACATCTTTTTTCAACAGAATCTCTCAAAAATAATTTTAACCTTATATCCAAAAAGATTCTATTGTTTACCACCAAGAAAAATTGAGAGAAAACACTAAGGTCTAAAACTTACATCTAGCGAATTTAGCAGCATACAAGGAAGAATATGTACAGATAAATGCATGGTCAAAATGTAGAAAATAACTACCAAAATTCATTATCACCACCACCCCTCCTCTGCTTCTTCATAACGATCCGGGAAAAAACATGTTAATTGCAATAGAGGTGAAGATCATGTACTTGAAAATGTGACCGTTTATTCTCCATCATATTTGTGTCAAAACGCGTCCTCGTTAAGCACGGAGACTCATCAATCACAGAGTTCACCCCACAGTACATTGAAGGACACTCGAATCCTTTAGCCATTTCCATTAACATTCCCTGCAACTCTTCCAAACCGTAATGCTTTCCCTGCAGAAACATTGATAGTTGAAAATAGTTAGTGTTGCTCATTCTTCGTTTCACACCAAATCGTTTACACGGTCATTTTTCCATCAATTTATATCCAACTTTTATATTTAATTTTAAATCATACAATAATAACATCATATTCAAACAACTAATCTTCTTTTTATCGGTAAAATGTTAGTTTTTATTAGGAAAGCAATCGAACTCGACTTTTTAATTTCCTTTTTCCTTAAACTTTCAATCCACCTTATATCTCCTTCAAACAAGGAAACTTAACGTAATAATTTTTCATTCCAATTCACATTATATCTCCTTCAAACAACTAAAGTTAACGTAAATAATTTTTCATATTATTCGATTCTAAATTCTAATAAGAAGCATTACCTCTCGCCTCACTTGAGCCATATGGGACAACATTTCTTCCACAAAAATCAGAAAAGCCCTGAAAGCAGAGAAACACACGCATAAATCTTTCAAGACCATAATACAACAAGAATAAAGAAATAAATAAAAGAACCAAATTTGAATCCACATAAAAGACGACTCTAAAACACACTCACCTCATCCTCTTCCTCTTGAGGATCATACAAGCCTGCATCATACATAGTTCTTTTCTTATGATCAGACAACACTGCTCCAAGCAAACGCAAAGAATTAAGCAACAAAGCTCAATATAACATCACAAAAGATAAGAAAATAGCTATACACTGAGAGTGTAAACAAAACTTTACACCATCATTTAATTAGAAACAAATTTAATGTGTGAGATAACTTTATAATAAAAACTAATATTTTTTTCTAAAATCATATATAAGTAAAAAAAATATCTTATAAAAATAAGTCTAACTAATTTTATCATATTTAATATTATCATTCTTAAAATACTCTTTATTTAATCTTAATTTTATTTTTAATAATTCCTTTTTATTCACATATAGAAAATTTCAAAAAAAAATATTTTAAATTAAAAATAACCTTATTTTTTAAATGAAATAAATCAAATGATGTAAATTAATTTTTTTATTCAGTATAAAAATAAGTATAAGTTTAGAAAATTTCAACAAAAAGTATTTTAAAAATATTTTTAAATAAAATTAAGAAAATCAAATGATGTCAATTAATTTTTTTATTCAGTATAAAATTAATTATTTTTCCTTTTATATAAGTTTAGTGGAAGTATAATCATCTTGTATATCTATAGATACGTAAAGAGATTGTTTCTGCAATTGAAAACGTTTTAATTGTTAATGGTTAATTTTTCGTTAGTAGAAGATGGAATCCACTCCCACTCCCATTCCCTACTCCTTAACTACTCGATTCCCCTTATATCTACCGTTAACTTTCATAATAACCAAATCAAACTTCTAATTATAATTAAAATGTTGATAATATAAAATTTAGAGTGAGACTGTATAAAAATTAAACTCAATTTAGATGCTTAAAATGCAAGAAGTTGAAGCATGCATGCATATATACAACATACCTGAATAAGCTTCTTGAATTTGCTGGAACTTGCGCTTAGCTTCACCCAGCAAAGAAGGCGTCGTCTTTGTCCACTTATCAGGATGCCATTGCATAGCAAGCTTCCTGTAAGCACGTCTTATCTCATCCACGTTAGAATCTGAACTAACGCCAAGAACGTTGTAGTAAGAAGAAGACCTAGCTTCTCCACGAACTTCCATTAACACATCAAAATGAAATGAAGTGATTTTGGTGTTATCTTTTTTCAGCTAACTCATATAATTATAATTGCACCCAGTTGGCTCTATGCTCTTGACATGTACAATGAACAACGAACAACGAACAACGAACGAGGGAACGTTTAGAAGCTCTAGCGGGTATATATTATTGTTGGGGGCAGTTTTGGAAATGAATGCTCTAGAAAGTTTTACGAGGCGAAGAAAATAAATATCTGAGTGTAAAAAGTGACCACGGAACATGCTGGTTCCAAAGCCTGGAATGTTCGTGAAGAAATCGTAGAGATGGATATTTTAGGGTTGGGTGGGACGACGTAGATATTTTCGTATATATAGATGTGGAGATGTGAACATGTGGTTGTGAGATTGACTTTGAGATGAGATATTTTGTGGGTGAGAGGTTCAACATCGTCACGCGTCATAGCTTGCACTCCTTCCTTCCCCATTAAATCACTATTTTAGTGGTCAAAAAAAGTATAATCCGATGAGCATTAGTCTATGCACAAATAAAATATAAATATATTTAAAAAATGAGATAAATATATTTAAACATCAAAATTCTTATTCTACTCTTAGAAAAAGAGAAAAGAGAAAATAAAATATAAATATAATAATAAATTATAAGATATGATAAAAAGAAGAGATAAAAAAGTGAGAGATATTGCAATATTTAAAATTAAGGAATATTTAAATATTATTGTCCTAAAAAATAAAGTAAAACATTATTTAAGTTTTTAAAGTATATAGTGTTATCAGATTAATTCTTGAAAACATAAAAAAAATCCAAAAAAGTTTTTAAAAATAATATATCAATCACTTTATGTCAAAATTTTAAA
>PYAF01004326.1:143465-167470 GCA_007407185.1 Glycine tomentella | reverse complement strand
ATTTTTTAATGTATATTTAATACACATATAATTTTATATAATAAATTTTGATCTAATAATTAAAATATTTTTTTACATATAAAAACCATAGTTTTAAATTAAAATCATAAGTTTAATAAAAATTTGCAGGTCTAATAAAAATTATATTTGTATTTACATGTTAAATTAAAAATCATATATGTATTTACATTTTATTAAAATTATGATTTTAATTTAAATTTATGATTTTTATATGTAAAAAATACTTTAATTATTAGATCAAAATTAATTGTTACAAAATTTATTATATAAAATTATATGTGTATTAAATATACATTAAAAAATTTAGTATTATATGTATCAATATTAGTTATTTTTTAACATAATTGATGTATTAGCTCAGTCGGTTGGAGTATTGCGTTAATAACGTGAAAGTCATAGGTTCGAGACCTGCATATGTCATTATTTTGAAAAATATATTTTAACTTTTAAAAAAAAAACTTACGGATTGGGTAATCCGTATGGCCCATACGGATTGTCCAATCCGTATGACTCAAAAAAAATATTACGGATTCACGAATCCATAAGAATCTTACGGATTTACGAATCCGTATATATAAAGCCTGCAATAAAGTAAGGGTATTTTCGGAACTGTACTGTGCAGACTGGTGTATTAGACTTTCTAGTGGGTGTATAAAGACCATCCCTGGGCCAAAATGGGATAATTTGTAAATGATGAATCCAAATGCCTGATCGGTTCACATTTTTATGGAGTTATTAGACGGTAATATTAGAAAAGAAGTATTTTGTGTGTATTTTATATTCATTTATTTTTTTAATTCTTTTTTTTTTATATTTGTTATGTGAGTTGTTGAAATAAATAATTATTTTTAAAAAATAGTTGTTTTCAAACTGCACTTAAGAATGCATATAATCTTCTGTCATTTTTTTCTTTTGGTGAAAGTCTTCTGACATTTGAACAGTGTTATTGTAATATACACTGTATATTGAAACCCATACCGTAGCTTCCTTTCATAGTTAAAATTGTCATGTCGTAATAAAACTTCTAAGTTCTAAATGCAGCCACAATTATCAGCATGGAGTTTTTTTTTTAGAGACCATACTACTTACAACTTGCATGTATTATTTATGAAAAAATCTTAGTTGATTTTTTCTGCAGCGTTTTTCTTGATTCGTTGTGACAGCACTCAGCATCTCCCTCCCTCAAACTCAAAGTGGATACTGAATTGGATGTATGGGTCTTGACTCTTGAATTGAACAAGCTTTAATTATCCTTGGTGCACTTAGTTCTCACTGGTTCTCACTAAGCAGCATTTCACATCTAGCTTGTGGCACTTTTTTCCTTCTAGTGGCATGTAAATGACCTTATCGTGAAGTGGCGAAGTACAATTCAAATAAAAGATACAGTTACTGAATTTCATGTGTTAATAAAACTTGTATATTATGGAGGTTGGTCAAATGAACAAGATAAAGTGTCGTATTTGATAATTTGCGACTTGAGATTTCTAATTGTTTCTTTTGAGAGGGTTAAATGTAAGTAAAACTTCTTCTTAAGTCAGAGAACACCATCTCCATTCTTTAATTTTTAATCGAGAAAAAAAAATGTATATATATTAAATAGATGAATTGCAATTTGACTAGTAGTTGGCTGGGTGGTGGATAGAAGTGTAGGCTCCCGCTATAAATGGGCCAAAATAATAACGTTACACTTTCATTTTCGTATAGTTTATTAAATAGTAATAAAAACCAATGGCGTGATCCCATGATTTTCTTTCTAGTTCTAGCCAATAAATGGATACCATGACCCCTTTGGTCTAGTTTTTCATTTCATGTCACGGAGACAATCCCCGCAGAAATATTCTATTTTCTCTGATCTTTAACATATAATAAGGAGTCAATCATATCCTAGTTCAAAACTCAAAAGAAATAATCCTGAAATAGCATTTATACAATACAAGGGAAAGAAAGTGAAAAATTAGGTATAATGAAATTATATATATATATATATATATATATATATATTAATTATTGATTTGAATTAAAACAAATCTTCAATTTAAATTAAGGGATGATACGTTCCTTTTTAAAAATAAAAACAAAAACTCAAAATGAAATGCTTTTTGCGTTGACTTCTATGCATTGATTGTGAATTTATTGTTGTATTGTTGAGTAACACATGCGCAGGAAAGGTCAGTCTTAAACATGGAATTAATTGTATATCAATGACTTCAAAATAGCAGATCCATGTGATACTCGGAATCTACGAGTAGTTAGGCAGATAAAAGGATTTTCCTTCTTTTTTTTCTCTCTCTTCTCCTCTTTACAGCATAATATCCTCATTTTTGCAATGTTTTATTTAGTAACGTTTTTTTTTCGTAATAATATTTTAATATTCGTGCTAAATCATTTTACACAAATAAAAATAATAATAAATAAAGATTAATAATTATAAAATTAACTTTATTATTATCATTAATTCATCTATAAATTTTGTTATCCACCATTAATATTATAAAGGATATAAATAAATAAATAAATAAGTACTTAATGTTGTATTGAAAATTTAAAATAATAATTATTTTGAAATAATTTTTTTACTTGCATGACAACTATAATGGGACAAAAGGAGTAATGTTTATACAAATGATTTCATAATAAATATACAAAAAAGAGGAAAAATAGTTTTATTTATTTTGACTAAATGTCATTTATAGTTCATTATATTATAATGTTATTTTGCTTTGGTACATTAAATTTTAAAAGTTTCATTTTGATCCTTTATATTTTTAAAAGTTTCATTTTAATCTTTTATATTTTTGAAAATTTTATTTTGATCATTTCTTCTTATTCTGTTAGCAAACATTAGTATTCTGTTAAATTTTAAAATAATTAATTTAAAACACTGGCAACTAAAACTGTCACTATTTTAAAATGCATTCAACCACACCTACTTTTTCAACCTTTATCATCTTCTGCAAACTTCATAATCACCAAAACAGAATACTAGAATCATCATCCACTTAGATCTACAACCTTCGTAGCACTACATTCATAATCAACATCCAAGCCTAGATCCACAACCTCCGTCCATCAAATGATACCAACGTGTTATCCCATAGCCACACTGTTACCTAACACCAATATCGATCATAAACATTAAGTCTCGACAGTGATGAGAAGCTTTAGTCTAATGTTACGTTATTGATTTTGGGTCTTGCTTCAATTTTTAGTCACCACTATTTTAAATTAATTATTTTAAAAATTAAAAATTAACATAACACTAACATTTATTAATTAATGAAAATCAAAACAAAAGACCACAATGAAACTTTTGAAAACATAAAAAATTAAAATATAATTTTCAAAAACATAAAGGACTATAATAAAACTTTTAAAACTTAATGTATCAAAATTAAACTTTAAAAGAAAATAAAATATCAAAATAAAAAATTTAAAATTTAATGTAATAAAATAAAAATACTAAAAATGACAATTAACCATTTATTTTCATGATCGCTCATAGGGGTGGAAACAGGCCAGGCCAAGCCAGGCTTGGTTAGGCTTGGCCTTGGTCTTATTTAAAAATATCAAGTCTGGCCTAGCCTATTTACCTGTTATAGGCTTTTTTTAGGTTTGGCATGGCCTATTTAAAAGCCTGGCTTGGCCTACGAGCCTATTAAAAAGTTTATTTTACAATAAGTATTATATATTAGTGCAAATTTGAGAATTCGCATAATATTTTTTTAAATTTAATATAAAGAAAGACACATATTGACATACTTCCTTTTTAATTTGTGCGTGAAAAAAATTAAAATTGATTAGAGCACTCTAATATAAGATTAGGTATCTTATCTTATTTCTTTTTTTAAAATATTGATTTATATTTTTTTAGTTTTAATATATATATATATATTGGCTTTTTTACAAACCTACTACAAAGATTTCAAATTTTCCTATTTTATTTTTTATCTTTTAAGTAAGATAGGCTATTTAGATTTTATCTTATCTTATTTTATTTCTTTTTTTAAAAGATTGATTTATATATTTTTAATTTTAATATTTATCTATCTATCTATATATATATATATATATATATATATGCCAGTCTGATAGGTCTAACAGGTTTTTTTTAAAGCTTGAGCCCGCCCTTTTTATTTAAATAGATTTTTCAAAAAACCTAAACCTAACCTTTATAATAAACAAATCAAGCCAGACCAGACCTTAAACAGATCAAAAGTCCCCAATAGGCGGCCTATCCTATTTCCATCCTTAACCGCTCATCCGTTTGCACGCTGGCATTTTCCGTAAGTTGACCCAAATGGGGTGTGGCTTAGAAATGGATGAGCCCGATTAAGTCTAGAACTTAAACGGCAATTTTTTATTTTTTTTTCCATCAAATATAAAGTAATTGTCTTAGTCAATATTGGAATGTATATCTTTTCTTTTCGAAAATACAAAGGATTAAAAAAAAATTAAACTTAACATATCAATATAAAACTTTTGAAAATTTAACGTACCAAAATTAAACTTTCAAAAATCATACAGGATTAAAATAAAACTTTTAAAATTTAATATAATAAAATTAAAAAAATTCTAAAATATAATAAATCAAAAATATTATTTAACTATTTATTCATGATTGTTCATGCGTTTGCACGTTTGTATTTTCCATAAGTTAACCCAAATGGAATACGGCTTAGAAATGGATGAGTACGATTAGGTGTAGAACTTAAACACCGCAAACATTTTCTTTTTGTTTCCATCAAATATAAAGTAATTGTCTTAGTCAATATTGGAATATATACCTTTTCTTTTGCTTAGCTTGAAAAAGTAATACAATCATTTATGCACTAAAAATATTATAATATTTTTTCTCTAGTTTGAAAAGGATGGTGTATTAGTAGAATATATAAAATAGAAATGAATTTAATTAAATTTGATACATTGTTAATTATTAGAAATCATTTTAAATATGATTTTTTAAAATATTATAAAAAAGTCAATATTTTTAATTATAAATTCTTTATGATTGGATTTTTTTTAAAATATTTATTTTTTTGGTGAAAAAAATATTTGCATTTTTAATGTTTTCTAATTCTAATTAAATACAATATGCATAATTCTTGTCCAAGTTGGGTCCCGAGTCGAGTTTGGAGGTTTGTTGTTTCGTGCTTCGGATAATATTAGACCACTACCCTTGGTTGCTGTCATGAGAGATAGCTTTCTTAGATTTCAGTTTCCTACTTTTTTTCTTCTATTTGTTGTTTTCCTTTCTTTTTTTAATGTATAAAAAATAATCAATGTGAATATGTATTTTCTTGTATTGTTGTCTAAAAAAGAATAAGATTTTGGTCTTTTTCAAACATTAGTTAACATCAATTCAAACGTGCTACATGTTTAGTTTTACAATAGACAATGATAAACATAATTTTTCATGGGTATAATTTTATTTTGACAAAGAAATTGTGTTTAGTTATTTTCAACCACATCAAGTTTGTCTCTAAAACCAAATTTGAGGAATAAAAATTTCAACTTTTTTTCCTACAAATTTGGAGTAAAATTTATATCAAAATTTACTACAAACATGTTTTAATCAATTCACTCTAAACTCAATCTTAATCAAAAAAATTATAATTATTCAAAATATCATTACAATTTGTTATAATGAAAACATTATAAAATTAAAATGAATAAGTAAAAAGACTGATACAAACTCTCTTGCATGATCATAAAATGTGTAAATTGGTTTCTCTCCTATCCTTTTGCCTCTATGACAAAAAAGAGAGAGGAGAGAGCATAAAATAATGAAAGAAAGGATCGATGAACATATAGAAAGAAAAAGAGAAATTATAAAGAGATAGAAAATTTGGAAATGTTGAAGTGAAGTGTGAGTGGAAAGTTTCTTATTGGATAAAAATGGTCATAAGTAAAAATATAAGTGAGAATGATCCATAAATTTAATGTTTTAAGATTTTGGATTAAATGTGATATTAAATTTACTTGGACAATTTGGACATGGCTTGTTAATAAAATTTTCCTTAATATTTTACCTTTTTATATTTCATAGCAATCGGTATCAAAATTAGGTGGTGTGACTAAGTGATCAATCCTAGCAATGTGGAGGTCATGGTGTGATTTGATACTAACTCAAAAAAGTATTAATGCATAGTAGAATTGGTGATTGATCCATGTAGGAGGATCTTTTATATTAAAAATATTCTTAATAGTGAATTCATGTATAAGGATATCTTGTATCAAAAATAACATGTCATATTGATTTGAGCTAATAATAATAGGCTTTCACTTAAGAGAACGTATATCATGTGAAAGAGATTCACATTTGAGGAGAGATTATTGTGATAAATAGGAATAAATGAGCATGTTGAATAATATATAGTAAGAAAAAATTGCAAATCTAATAGTTTAACTTATTTGCATAATTTACTTGTATCTTGGTAATCGAGATCTTTTTGTTGTTTTATGTGACTCTAGAGAAAAGTTCAAAATGATCCAAATCCTAAAAAGTAAAAAGTGAGTTAAAAGTGAATTAAAAGTTTTTCATTATTACAAAAACAATTTCTTCTTATAAAATGGTGCCTTTGTTTCTTGTACCAAAAGGGTTTTTTCCCAATAAATATTAGTTGTTAATGAAAATTAAACTTATAATCTTTTCTTATTTTCTTCTTTTTTCACCACTAAATCAATCTTATAATTTCGAGAAAGTTATTTTATATATCAAACAAGTAACTTAGTTAATGTAAATAAGTTAGCAAAGATAATTAAAAGTTATTTTATACATTTCTAAATTCTTTTGACTTAATTTTAAAAAAATTAATCAAGGATGGGTTCAAAATAGGATTGAGTTGTGGTGCCTGTGGACTTTGACGGCTGCCCTTGTGTTCTCTTCTTTAAGAAGCAAATTTTGTGTACCCTTACAGTGTTTGACGATTTTAAAAAAAAAAATAGAAGCAAATTTTTAATACTCTTCAATTTTTAACATATAGACCTAGATAGTTTTAAAATTACTTTTAAATAAACAAACATCGAATAAATGCACTTTGTTTGACGAAATTGCAAAGAACTTGTCGCTAGGATGACTAACAGATAATTTCACCCTAAATTGTCTTCATTACTATTCTTTAGTTATAATCAAATGTCAAACGTGGTCCTGCCTAAGCCTAACTATAGATTATTTTGTTGCGCATTATCCGCAGTCTTTTTCATTTTCATTTCCAACACGGCTCTATCCGCAACATCTTCAATTTCTGCTGTCTGCGGGATAACTCTGCTTTCTCTAACCTTCTTCCTTAGTCTTGCCGCAACCTTGATCATAATAACATCATTGTTTTCTATCCAGCAGCAGACAATTCGATTGTGTGTATAGAAAAATATTCCCTTTCATTTCATTTCAAGTAACAAAAGTCTATTTTTTTCTTAAATATAAGTAAATTAAATCTTAATTACTTATACCTTAGTTAATGAGGTTTTTTCTAAAATATCTTTTAGTTAATAAAGTCGAACGAAGAATAGTTTAGTCAAAGAATAAAGATGGAAACTAGCACCACTGAAATAGTGCTATTTCTAGGTGCCGCAGCCTCCCTTTAAGCTAAAGTTCATTTTCATGACTTAGTGATGAAGAATCTAACGGATGAGTAGTGTGTATGAGCAATGTGCTGTTGGTGATGACTGGTGGGTAAAGCACATGCATTTTATTTTTTATACAATCCAGAATGAGTCAATAATATTTGCATGAGTTTTTGTAATTTCGGCTTTTGGATTGACTAGACTAAATAGAAGTGAATTTCAATTAAATGGGGTATGGCCATATGGTTGGTCCATAAAGTGTTTCAAGGGAACTAGACACATGAAAATGGGCACTATGATCTAATGTAACCATGTCTTGTCTACATTGATATCCTCCATATAAATGAAGACAAATCCTAGCAACAGGATCATAACTGTATTCTCCACAAAATTAACACCCAACAAGAACTATGGAGTCTGAACATATACAAGCATTTATTTATTGTGAGGTATGGGGCACCTGCTCATGAAAAGAGTAAAGTCACTAGCATAGAATCCTAGAGTAAGTTTGGAGTTTTAAGGGTGGAACCTTAGAATCTAAATAATGCTCTCACCAGACAGTCGGAAGGATACAACAGAACAGAAGCTTATAAATAAAGACGAGTATAAGGCCTAGAATACCACACCACCTGTGTGTCTTGAATTCCTAAAATTAAGAAAAAAATTTAAATGAATTTTTGATATTGGTAGAGCATGTTTGAGAATCCGTTGGGTTAGCATCGAACCTACGTTTGTCCACGGATCTCCCTCCTTGCTTATCTGTACATTCGTTGGAATTGTATTAAAACACATGATGCAGCAAAATAAACATGCACTTGGTCATTTCACCTAAGTTTTTAAATTTAATTGTTTACATATTTTTTAACAGAGATTTATTATAAATAAATTGATAAATATTTTACATCAATATCATGATACCTCAAAACTTAACAATTTATCGTAATTTTGTTTTTTGAACATACGATAATAGTATAACTTAAATCACGTTATATATAACAGTTAGACTAAAGTGATTCACAAATTGTAATTTCAGATACTTTTTCTAATTTCTTTAATTTCAGGGACTAAGATAACAATTTCTACTACTTTTAAGAATGAAATAGGTGATTTAACCATTTTTTTAACCTGTTGAAAGCCTTTACCATCCTCCCCTAGTCCCACACTCCTTTAATTGCGTTTTCAAGTCACTGTAATCTTCAAATTTCAACGATAAAGGCAATGCAAGGCCTAATCAATCAAAGTTGTATTGGTATTAGCATTAGTACCATGCATGATTGAGATATTTACCGATTAGTGAGAAAACTTTTTGTGACATAACACAATTGAGGATTAGTGGGCTTGTTTGTCCTTAACTTATTGAGAATATTGTCAAGCAGACCAATGTAATGAGGCATACATGCACACAAGAAGCGACTTATTGGGTAAGTTTTAGCCAGAGTATTGCCAAAAGATACTCAATAGCTCCCTCCTATTGGTCCTAATGTTAATCTTTGTGTTTAAGGACTAATTTGATCGTGAAGTGGACGATGACAAGATTGCAAACATCATTCCCGATTCCTATTATACCTGATTCATATTAATAAGTACTTCTCAATTAGATAATGTTAAGGATGGGAAATTTTAAATGATAAAAAAAAAAGTGTGAACTGGATTGAAAATTTGGATAAATTTGTTTAGGATTTGATTGCTCTGAAGTAACATGTGCGTTTTTAAAATGAAAAAGAAAACAAAGTTATACATATATATGTCACAATCTTAATTATTGAGTTAACAATTATAGTTTTATTTTTCTTTAATATGTATGCTTTATTTTACAAGAACTAATTTTATTTTTTTATGAAGTTTTATATATTCTCTCTGTATAAATAAGAATAACTATCTTGAGCAAAAGTATTTTTTCAGTGATTCTTTTATATAAAAAAATAGGAGTCTTTCCTTCAATGAAGAGTATTTTTAAAGGTTTTTATTTTTTTATCTCTTCAATCTATCTTTTTCATTTTTATTTCGAAATTGAATTTCAATTATTTTTTTGAAAATTTATCAATAGTTAAAAATAACATTATATCTTAATATATAAATTTTTTATTATAAATTTAAAATATAATTTACATGTTTAAATTTTTTGTTTATTACAAATTTTAATCATAAAGCAATTTATATATTATAAGTTTTAGTTATATAAAATAAATACTTATCATATAAACACTAAAATATTAGTTTTTAAGTAAAATTAAAAGATGAGTTTGTGTTAAGAAAATATGTGAATCTTTAAAAATATTTATAGCCCACTAAGGAGGAGGTCTAATTTAATTGGTTAAGAAAGACGTGTAATTATAATAAATTTTTTGATATTTTTTTGATTTTTATAGATAAAAAAATTATACAAAATTTGAAGAGGAACATGGTTTATTTGAAAGAAATGTCAATTCAGGGTTGCGATCGGTTCAAAGCTTGAAAAGAAATTGTAACGTTTGATTTGTGTCTAATACTCATGGATTTGACTTTTATTTATACAAAGGAAGTAAAGTAATGGGATTTTAAGGCATAACCTCATTTAATAAATTACCCAAACTCCACGTCAATGAATTAATTTCACTTTAAATTAGCTCTAAAGTATAACACAAGTAGAAGGAACAGTTAAAGCTTCTTAACTGCTAGTAGACGAATTCAGTATGCATATATTGAATTAATAATTAACTTAATGTTATTACATATATGTGTACCAAATACAAATTAGTCCTTTAATTATTTTTTTACACAAGTCCTTAAATTTGTAAAACATATCAAATTTGTTCTTTTGGGATTAAATTGAGATTAAAACACTAATAAAATATGAATTCAATAAATTTTGGTAATTAAAAAACACATATAAGAATTAAATTGCAAAATGAAAATTACTTTTGCAAAGTTGCAAATACTAAGAATAACTACCTACCATCGAGAACACTTATGTGAATCAATTGGCATGGGGTTGTTTTAATTTAACAACAAATTTTGCTTTCAAATTCAAAATATAAATACTCAAAAAATACATATAATTTATACGGAAAGAAAAATAATAAGAATAACTATTTACCCCTGAAAATATAATTCAAGAACTGGGGTCCCTCTTTTTGCCCTTTCAATTTGACAAGCATCACGTAATTAAAGAAAGGTGGGATGAGGAATCCTCTCTACCAACCAAAAATAACTCACAAAGTATGACACCGTCCCACATGGATATGACTCATGATCTATATAGAAGAAGCAGATATGTCTCCTTAATAGCCTCAAGGGTGGTTTCTCTCAACTTCTCTCTTATCCTTTTGTGACTATTTGTGTGTAACAATGATGTAACTAATAGATAAAGCCCAACAAGAATTATGTGTCCAAGTTGGATTAAAGAAATTAAAACCCTTGAAAATTAAGACTTGATTAAAAATTTGTGATTGAGAATTCCAAATTTGCTCACGCGAGGAAAATGAGTGTATATTAGGAGAATATGGTCTACCAAAGAAAAGACCAACAAAGTACATGTAGTTAATAATGGGAGAAATAAATTTTTGAAAGAAAAGGCATCGTATCTTTCGGCACAACTCAGCTGGCACACTTTCTTTGCAGATGTTGTCTGGCTACCAAACCCTTTCCAAGCTAATGCTACCAAACCCTTTCTTCCCTATTCATGTTGCATGGGCCATGTCATTTCATTCAGGAAAATACTATACGTATATCTACATTTCCTTACTAAATAATAAATTATTTATGGTATTTTGCTTTTATGTTTTTTTTAATTCACAGAAATCAAACACATAAAAAAATTATAACAACTCACACATATTATTTAGCTAACTAAATTAGATTTTCTTGATGTATTTTTATTTTTACATGTATATACCAAATCAAGACTCTAATTTTCAAATTGATATTATAGAAAATCGATTAACTTTTTTTAAGAGTTCAATGCATATATATATATTATTTATTTATTGATAATGAAAAATGGTTTTATATTATTATTCAATTATAAATTATCATTTGAATTATTTTAAAATAATCATTTTAAAAGTTGGACAAATTTATCAATATATAACCATTTTTCTCTTTTTTAAAACAGAGAAACCAATTAAGTGAATTAGCTAATATAAGAGTTATTTAAAAAGGAGATTGAGAAAGACTTCAAATAGTTTTCATGTCAGTTACCTCTCGATTACTTTTCCTTGTTCAAGTAGCTAGTTTTCTTTCGCAAAATGTGTACTATCCACCACCTCCCTCCCCCCCCCCCCCCCCCCCCCCCCCCCCCCCCCCCCCCCCCCCCCCCCCCCCCCCCCCCCCCCCCCCCCCCCCCCCCCCCCCCCCCGGCCACTAAAGTAGCTTTAAAAACTAATCCATGCTTTTTATATTCATAATTCTTTATTATTTTAAACTTTAGATACAAAAATATTTTAAAATATTTCATACTCGTATTGGAATTTTAGTGTGTGTTTGGTAATATTTAAATTTATATCAATACCAGCTTTTGTGATAAAAAGCTATTTTGTTTTGACAAATTTTGGATCAAAATGAGGGAAACAAATTTAAGTCATTGATTATTTAATTTATACTTAAAAATATTTCTAAATACTTTTTTAGCATAATTCTTATTTATAATTTATAATATTTTTTTATCTTACTTATCAGCAATTTACCAAATTTACCCCTAAAACATAAAACATTACATAATATTTATATAAATTGTTCCATGCTCTTTTCTTAATAATTTATTATTATGTAAAAGTTTTTTTTTATATTAAAGTAGTTTTTACACAATCTGAACTAAACATGTTACTTATTCAGCGAGAAAAAAATATGTTACTTTAAAATCTCTCTTCAATTAAGATGTCTACATGTTGATCTGATCACAATGCATTAATTCTTATATTATAAATTAGAATATACAATTTTTACTAATAAAGAAAGAATAAGAATATACAATTTACAAATTGAAGTTTTTACTTTTATTACTTTTTTAGTTAGACATTTTTAATAAATTTGTTCTATGCTTTAGATTTGCATTTTCACATTATTTCAGCAATTTTCCCTCATCTAAAATTACCCTCTTTTTATTTTTGTGTATTTTTTGATATATAGATCACATGTATCCTTTATTAAAGATAATCTTATTTGAGTAAGATAGAACTATTATGTGCAACAAAACTCTCCCTCCAATTATTTAACGCGGGAATGAAGATCACTTGTCCATAAGCGTGTCTCATTTCTTGTCCCACGCAACACATCATTTAAAAATCCACATGTGCATTTTCACATTTCTCATATTACCATTGACAATGACAGACATGTTAACTCCATCATGCTTTAGAAAGACCATCATAAAAGCTTCATGGATGTCAATAATGGGGTTCTCTACACAAGTCAGTACCCAAAATCCTAGAGCTTTGATATTTTTTAAATGCCCCAATTCTAAAATCAAAGACCTTGCTTTGAGACATTTGCATCACCTTTGTCTCTATCAGCTCTATCGTTGCTAACAACACACTCTTATGATAGTAAAAGTTGATGACGAGGATGTTATCCATCAATGTTGTTCTGCATGGCTCATTTTCTATAGTGGACAGACGTTGGAGTGTAGCAGAGCAAAATAAAACAGAGCATGATGGAACCTTATTTTCAAATAATAGTAGAAACAACTGCTCTGCTCCAGACCTCGTTAAATCTTGTGCTCATGCGTGTGCGTGTGATTACTTTATTTTAGAATTCCGATTGTTATTGCTAACAAATGTGTCAGTGAGGTCATGTTGAGTTTATTGTGTCCAGAGGAAAGTGTGTACCCATCAAACTATGAAGAAGTTTCCCTTCTCATGCTTTAGGAGCACACTTCAGATGGTTTGGTCTTAGATTCTTAGAATGTGAGTTTGGGTCTAACTCAATCCTAAAAGTTAATTCAAGGGGTGAGGGTCGTCACTCACTTATATACTCTATTTTGACTTTATCTTTAACTGATGTGGGACTTGGATTTTTCCTAATACATCCCCTCACGCCCAACACTTTTGGACTTGGTGCATGAATAACATGGTGGGTGACCCTTTGAATGAATTTTGGATATGTTCTGATACCATCTTAGATTCTTAGAATGTGAGTTTGAGCCTAACTCAACCCCAAAAGCTCGCTCAAGGGGTGAGGGTTGACACTCACTTATATACTCTATTTTGACTTGTGGAAGCACATAAGGTGGATCTCTATCGATGCACTACTAAGGTATGCGAGCTTCTTAATCACAACCTGTCACTCATGCACCTACAAAAGGATGATCACTTCGCACCCTTTTGAAGCATGCTTGCAAGGAACCACGGGATGAAGGGCTTGATAGTCCATGCAACAATGGAGGTGGTTGATGCCACTAGGTATGGGTGGGTGGGTTTGATGAAGGTAAGAGACAAAGGTCATTAATGACGTTTGTGAAATTTAGTAGCGGTCTTCAAGAAAACACAACAATGCTAACAGATTTGTCAAGGGTAACATGAGAAACGTAAAAAAACATGTGGATTTTGTTACGGATATTTTATATTGGGCCAAAGGCCAAAAGGCCCAAGGCAGCTAAAAACAAGTTATTTAGGGAAAGATTAAAGAAGATTGAAATCCTAAATGTTTACAGAATCAAAGAAGATACAGAAGGTTATTTTGCACCAAATATCCAAGACATCTGCTCATCTTTCAGAAGATCATGATCAAGAATAGGAATAGTTTCCTTATTCCTCCACAGGTCAGTAAGCATAAATAGCCATTCATACCAAAGGTGCAAGGTACATACACATTGTTACTCTCTCTTTTCCATTCTCATAGTGCACACACCCCACGTCCAATTTGTGGTTTGTTTGTGCTGTGATTTTCTTCTTGGAGTTGTTTTCATCTTCATAAGCACCTTCAGAGAGAGAGAGTTTGATCCTATAGTGATTTCTGGCATATTGCTGGAACTCCGTTTTTAAGGAACGGAACATTGGCGCCGTCTGTGGGAAACGTTAAACTTCGATTCCCACCATGGTAAACACGAGAAGACACCAGCTTGAAGGCCCACCCGAAGTCGACTGATTACGATCGGTCCGGGTAGAGGATGCTTTGACGGATACAGCTTCATCACGAGCGCAGAATGACCCACCCCCCGCACCTGCCGAAAACCCGTTGCCCGCGCCGGCCGAGGTAGATCAAGAATCCTTGCAACGCTTCACCAGCAATGCATTGCAGTCCATTCTGTCACGGATTGAACGGCTCGAGAGACGACATGCCCTTCAGCGGCAAGAGGATACGAATCATATGTTGGCACAATTAGATGAACGTTGTGCAAGATGGACAAGGGGCGAGCATGACCGATTACGAATGATGGAGCAACGTCTTGGCCGTATGGAGTTACAACCCCAGGAACCGACGATTCACCCTGGCCTGGCCAACCCGGCCGAGAACATGCATAACCCAGAACTACACCATGAGCCGCCCAGAGCTGAGATCCCATGTCCTGTTGCGTTCAGAAACCCACAGGATGCAGTACGAAGCTCCGCTTACCAGCCGGAAGGAGGTGCCGAGGTCTACAGGAGGAAGTACAGGAGCGGACAACACAATAACAGTCTGTTTGTGGACGAGATCGTCAATGCCCAGTTTCTGGAGGATTTCGATGGATCTTTCCTGTCGAAATATGATGGGAGCCAGGACCCGCAGGTGCACATAGACGAGTTTGACATGCAGATGTGTGTCCGGGGGAATGAAGAGCCGATTATCTCTTGGATATTCGTCACTACTCTGACCGAGCCGGCTCAGACATGGTTTCACTCGCTGCCACCCTGATCAATTCGTAATTTTGAGGATTTCGGCCAAAGATTTTTGCTCAATTTTGCAACGAGCAAGAAACAGCCCAAGTCCGAGTTTGTCCTGGGTAAAATCCGACAGCATCCGGGGGAGACGTTGCAAAGCTATTTGGACCGATTTAAAGAAGCCGCCTTGCAAGTGCAAGGCCTGGAGGAAAAGGTGCATGTCCATTTGCTATCGGCCGGACTCAACAGGTCATCTCGGCTGGCAAAATCGATCTATAAGGACCCTGTTAGAACTTTGCTGGATTTCAGAGTCCGATCTAAAAAATACCTGGAGCTGGAACAGATGGAGATTGCCAACACTGCTCCCAAGAGAAAGGGATCACCACCAAAACACCGCCCACACATGGGGAATATGCCCCCAACAGGAGTTTAGAAGTCGGCCATAGACCGGGAAGGCACGAGACCAAATATGACAGATATACCCGTTGAACACCACTCAGGCGCAAGTGTGGAGGGAAGTAGCTTTGACTGAAATGAAGAAGGTGGACCGACCACGGTCGGTGTTCAAGAAGACCGGCCTTGACCATTCTCGTTTTTGCGAGTTTCACAACGGCCCGGGACACACTACCGACCAATGCTGGGACTTGAGGGATGCTATAGAGAAATTCATCCGAGAAGGAAAGCTGAGACGATATGTGATAAAAACCCAGGGGCAGCAGGGAAAGCGTAAAGGAAATCCCAATGATGAGGTGAAAGGCCGAGATGAGAAGAGAAAGAAGACAGAGGAAGAGGAGTTTCCGGAGCCAGAGTTTGAGTGCAATGTCATTACCGGCGCTATGTGAGGAGGAGGTGATACCACCAATCAGCGCCGTAAGTACCTCAGAGAAGTGCTGACAGTGAGGGAGCAGCCCAAGTTTAAAACTACCAGTGATAAGGGGGAGCCACCCTTGCTTTATTTTACCAGAGACGACCTGGCCGATGTGATACCGGGACATGAGGACAGCTTGGTTATTACTGGGACCATAGCCAACTGCCGAGTTAAAAAGATATTTGTTGATAATGGCAGCTGTACAGACATCATATCCTGGTCGGCATTCAAAAAGATGAACCTGGACGAGGAGGATCTGAAGCCGTGTCAAACACTATTATCGGGCTTCAATGGCGAAAATACTGCACTCAAAGGCTCCATCGAGTTACGACTCACGTTGGGAACAAAAGAAGGTTTCAGGTCGGAAAGGGTGAAATTCGTGGTAGAGGAGTTTCCTTCCCCCTACAATGTGATTCTCGGAAGACCCACCCTCCATAAGTGGGATATTTTGATGTCCACCAAGCACCAGAAGATGAATTTGGTATGGAGTAACGACAAAGTCATTACTATTTGAGGAGATCAGAGGGAGTCTCGCCAGTGTTATTTCAATGCTGTGAAGGAGAGTGGAGCCGGCCCCTCTTCAGTGCCGAGTTGTCAAGAGGGCCGAGAAGAATCTAAGAGAATGAATGGAAAGCAGATGAAGCCTGTAAACCTGGTGGAGCTTGATGTACGAGAAAAAGTGGAGGAATGGAAACCTGAGCCGGCTGACGAGCTTATGGATATTCAGATCGGCCCAGAGGCCACCCAAGTCACTAAGATTGGGATGATAACTGATCTGGTTGCATGGGCCGAGTTGATAGAATGCCTTAAAGATAACCGAGATATTTTTGCGTGGAAGGCTTCAGAAATTCCTGGGATAGATCCTGCATTCTGCTGCCACAGATTATCCATGTACACTGATGCAAAACCAGTAGCTCAAAAGAAAAGGAATCTCGGCCTTGATCGGAAGCAGGTATTGGAGAAGCACATCCGAGAACTGTTGGATGTTGGTTTCATACAAGATATCCAGTATACTACCTGGCTATCCAACGTGGTGATGGTTAAAAAGCCCAGCGGCAAATGGCGAGTATACACGGATGTCAATAAAGTGTGTCCCAAAGATTCTTATCCACTGCCGAGTATAGACCAGCTTGTGGACAACTCGGCCGGATACAAGTTGCTGTCTTTTATGGATGCATATTCTGGGTACAATCCAATTCAGATGTATCCAGGAGATCGGGAGAAGACGGCCTTCAGGGGAGGAGAGGCCAATTATTGTTATAATGTGATGCCCTTTGGCTTGAAGAACGTCGGAGCCACTTACCAGCGCATGATGAACAAGGTTTTCGCCCAGCAGCTAGGCCGGAATATAGAGGTGTACATTGATGATATGATTGTGAAGACAACCTCAGATGGCGATCATGTCCGAGATCTGCAGGAGACTTTTCGCAGATTAAGGGAAAATAACATCCGGCTAAACCCGCTCAAATTTGCTTTTGGAGTAACGGTGGGGAAATTCCTGGGCTTCATGTTGACTCATAGAGGTATTGAAGTTAACCCGGACAAGTGTGAAGCAGTCCTAAACATGAAGTTCCCGGCCACTAAGAAGGAGGTACAGCAGCTGACTGGTAGGCTGGCAGCACTGACAAGGTTTCTACCCAAGTCAGCAGAATAGGCCCTCCCCTTTTTCCGGTTGCTAAAGAAGGAAGCCCGAGTTGGATGGAGCCCGGAATGTGAGGCCGCCTTTCAGGAGATCAAGAGGTGTCTTTCCTCACCACCGGTGTTGTCTAAATCGGAGCCTGGTGAAACACTCGTTCTATACTTGTCTGTGGGCGAGGAGGTGGTGAGTGTCGTGTTAGTCAGGGAGACCGGCAAGACTCAGCTACCTGTATATTTCATAAGCCGAGCTTTAAAGTGCTCGGAGTTGAGGTATCAGAAGTTGGAGAAGGTAGCTTTTGCACTTTTAGTGGCGGCTAAAAGGTTGCGTCCCTATTTCCAGGGTTACACTATTACAGTACGTACCGACCAGCCGATCCGGAAAGTTCTTCACAAACCGGATTTAGCAGGGAGAATGATGAACTGGGCAATACAGCTATCCGAGTTTGATTTAAAATACGAGGCCCGACATGCTATCAAAGCTCAAGCTTTGGCCGACTTCGTGGTCGAACTCACCCCATCGACCTCGGCCAACGAGGAAGTGTGGACCCTCTTTGTGGACGGATCGTCCAACACAAAGGGGAACGAAGCAGGAATCATAGTAGAAAACCCTCAGGGAACATCGGTAGAACAGTCTCTGCGGCTCAATTTCCCGACATCAAATAATCAGGCCGAGTACGAGGCCTTGATAGCCGGATTGATCTCGACCAAGGAGCAAGGAGCCCAGAAGGTAAAAATCTTCACAAATTCACAGCTCGTGGCAGCCCAGATTGAAGGTAAATATCAGGCCAAGGGACCCTTATTGACCAAGTATTTGGATAGGGTCCGGGAGATCATTGCCGAGTTTGATGAAGTCACCATCTCCCATATCCCCCAAGAGGAAAACGTGAGGGCCGATATATTGTCCAAACTGGCAAGCACAAAGGGCGCAGACAACCATAAAATAGTCGTCCAGCAGGAGTTGGCTTATCCCACTTGCGTCATGATGATATCGGCCGAGTCCGACTGGAGGCAGCCTATCATTAGATACCTGGAGCAGGGAATAATCCCAGATGATGATGCCGAGGCCAAAAAGTTGATCCGAGATGCTGTTCTATATACTACCCTGGAGGGTGAGCTGTATCGCAAGGGTCCACACACCCCCATGTTGCTTTGTGTTGGACCAGACCGAGCAGAATATATCTTGGTCGAGATACATGAGGGCATCAACGGCCAACACATGGGGGCTAAGGCATTGGCAGTAAAAGCTATTCGGGCCGGATACTTCTGGCCAACTCTGAAGGCAGATGCCCAGGATCCGTGAAGAAATGCGAAAGTTGTCAGAAGCATGCTAAGATAATATGGACCCCCCCGTACGAGCTTACAACTATTACCTCGCCCTGGCCTTTCTACAAATGGGGGATGGATCTGTTGGGTCCTTTCAAAGCCGCCGAGGGTCAACTAAAATGGCTCATTGTAGCAGTTGATTATTTCACAAAGTGGATAGAAGCCGAGCCGTTAGCCACCATCACCTCGGCTCGGGTCCAAAAATTCTTCGAAAGGAACATTATATCTCGATTCGGGATCCCGACCGAAATCGTCACAGATAACGGGACTCAATTCACTGATAAGAAGTTTAGAGAGATGATGGCCGACTTTCATGTCAAGCACCATTTTGCGTCCGTCGAACACCCACAGTCTAATGGCCAAGCCGAAGCTGCCAACAAAGTTATTTTGGAAGGACTCAGAAAAAGGATGTATGACGCCGGAGGAAGTTGGGTGGAGCAGCTATACTATGTTCTATGGGCGCACAGGACCACTGTCCAAACATCTACTCAAGAAACACCATTCAGGATGACATACGGGTGCGAAGCGATGATCCCAGTTGAGATTGGACAGCCCTCCTGGAGAAGAATGAAGATACTCAAGGAAGGAGAGGAAGTGAATAATGCGGTGTTGATCACCGAGCTGGAGTTGATAGACGAAACCCGAGCTCAAGCACATATCCGAGATGTAGCCGCAAAGCAGTTGATCGCCAGAAGATTTAACAGGAAGATCAGGTCGAGATCCTTCGAAAAAGGCGATCTGGTCTTGAGAAGAGCCGATATCGACAATAAAAATGCCCAGGACGGAAAGCTAGCGGCTAACTGGGAAGGGCCATACCGAGTTTTTTAGGATCTCGGCCATGGGGCATATATGTTGGAGACATTGGATAAAAAGGCAACCAAACGTACATGGAATGCCGACAAGTTGAAGACATATTACAGTTGATTGTTTTCCGTTAATTGAGAAAAGTGGCGGCCAACGGCTTAGACACCCCCACTTCATGTAATTTCTTTCATCGGAATTATAGAAACGAATGAAGTTGATATTTATGAATAAGTCAAGAATTAACAGTTTCTTTTGAAATATACTTCGATATCTATGATTATATATATAACTAAAGCTCGTTGAGCAATATTTATATCGTTCCATGCAGATCCGAGGTGTTTTACAACCCTGATCAGGTCGGCACGGTCCAAAGCGGCTGTGATACACTAACGATAACTTGGAATGAGCAAAAAACCGAAATACCTCGTGTAAATCGGCCGATATCATGCTTGGCCGTTGGAGCCAAACGAATATTCCAATGCGCATACTTAGAAAATTTTTGACAAGAATATGGGAAATAAATATATATTTTCCGAAGATATAATTGTTTAAAGGAACATAGAAATTGTTCAGAATAAAAATAAAAAGTACATATTAAAATCGGCATCCCGGCCCTTTAAACGCCGCCCCCTGGAGCCGAGTTCCCTTCAGCGCTGGCCTCTGGAAGATCCTCGGCCTCAACAATGGAATCCTCTTACTCAAAATAAGGGACAACAGCTCCATCTCGGACAAAAGATTGGAAGTGTATCCCCTCAGTGTTCAGAGCGATCCCAGGGTTAAGGCATTGAATCTGGGCGACGGCGTTATTGAAAGAGTCCTCGGCCGCCGAAGACAGCAAATCCTGCAAGTCGGCCACATCCTTCTCGGCCACCAGGAGCTTGGACTTAGCATCCCTTGCCTCGGCCTCGGCACCCTCGAACAAGGTCTTCACCTCATTCAAATTTTGGGTCATATGGGCGGCTTTGGCTAGGGCCTGCTCGGTCTCAAAGCGAGTCGCCAGAAGATCCCGCTCGAACTCCTCTCGAGCACGCCGCAAATCTTCTGCAGCCTGTGCCCGAGCGGCGATTAAGCGATCCTTGGCCCTTTGAAGCTTGACGCCGGATGCAGCAAGCTCCTCCTTGTACTTATTGCACCTGCCTTTAGTGACAACCAGGCAGTCAACAAGTGAAGCCGTCTAATATGCATGCTGCTACATCTGCTGAAGCAGGCGGACGTCATCCTCAGAAAGTCGAGAAGAATCGGCGAAACGTTTGGGGGCCTGGACGAAGGGGAGGAGATCATTGGCTCCCTGTTCCCATAAGTGGCCGAGCTCCAGCTTTGAAGCATCAGGAGGCAAGGCTGAAGAGTATTCGGCGGCCGGGGGATTAACTACCGAAGCAGGCGGAGGACGAGCAAGGCCTTCGGCAGGAGGGGCAACGGTGGCCGGAACGGTGGAAATAGGAACGGCCGGTACAGCTGAAGTGGTGGTCACCTCAGTGGCCGACTTCGATACCTTCCTCTTTTTCAGGTTCTTGAAGAAGGAAGGGGCTGTGTTGGCGGCAGGAGGAGGCCGTGGGGCACCGGAAGCCTTGCGGGACCGAGGGCGGAGGTCGTCAGATTGATCTTCCATCTCGACAGCTGCAAAGCAAAACAAAGTAAAATGGTAAGCGCCGAGAATAAAAGAAAATAAGGAAATACATTCTATAAATTTGACTAACAGTCAGGAAGAGCGGAGGGAATTTCACATAAACCCTGACTAACTCGGAAGGCATCAATCTGGATGACCGAATAAGCGTCCTTGTCCGACAACCCGGTTTCATCCCGGTAATAATAGGAAGGGTGGATATCGTGATGGGCACGGGACCAATAAAGTGGAAACTTCCACCTCACCTCGGCAGATTCCGGCCCTTGAAGAAAAAAAGGTTGTTCACCAGGTTTTGTACTAACTTTAAAATAGTTATTTTTGAATCTCTTAAAGGAATCAGCAAAGAGGGGAAAAAGTTTGCGTTTAGGGCGACTCCGTAAGGAAGTCCAACCTTTTCGGCTTGAAGGCTCTCGGCCAGAACCACTGGTCTGAGCAAAAAAATAATACATAAAAACAGGAACCGTACAAGGAATTCTTAAGTTAATACACAAATCCTCAAAAGATTTGATGAAAACCCAACCATTCGGATGAAGCTGTGAAGGAGCTAAGGATAAATGTTTCAAAAGCTTCATCTCGAATTCAGAAAAAGGAAAACGAATACCCAAGCGGGTGATCACATCAGCACAGAAAAAGAAAAAGCTAGACTCGCCCTGCTCGGCACTAGAGCAGATCGGCACACGAGAGCCGGGATGGCGAATTGAAAATCCTTCTTGATTCCCTACAGGGAGGGCGGCTATGCCCTCCAGACTCAGGGACGACGAGGTGTTTAAAACCTCGAAAGTTACCCAGGGAAATCGGGCTATCAGATCAGGAGAGAGGTTGTCGGCACGAGAACCGCTTGACCGAGATTCCTCAATAACTTCCACAGAAGGGACTTCCATGATGACCTACGATTAAAGCAAAAAAGGAAATTAATCAGTAAAAATACCTGGAAAACCAACGACAAGTTGTGGAGTGTTAGTCGATGCCGAGATACTTTCGGCTTGCACCTCGGCTCTGGGCTGGGGCGAAGAGGGGCTGACGGCTATAGGGTTATGCCGGCATGCGTCTAGCACATCTTCGGCATCCTTATCCAAACCCGAACTGGCCAGATACAAGAACCTATCCATGCATCTCGTGCACGGATCATACCGGATTTCAGGGAGAGCTTCTAAGGGACATAGCCCCGAAGGAGGAATGGAGGGTGCCATTGGACGACCCCTGCCTTCCCTAGTGGATTTAACGCTAGAATCGGATAGTACCCTAGCAGAAGAAACCTTAGCGGTTTTGGAAGAAGGGGTGTGACCTTTTGACACAGCAATGGTCTTCATACTAGAATTTATGTCAAGCTTGGAAGAGGAACCAGAAGGGGGAGGTTTCTTAATTAAGGGATTTTTGGAGGATTTGGAACCACCACTAGGGTTTCGAAGGAAGCGTTTGGTTTTATCCTCCTTACTGAGGGGTTTACCAAAGAACCAAAAGGCCACACCAGGAGAAACTCTCTCAGCGATGCGAGCCTCTTCCTCAGGGGTAAGCTTCACCATTATAAGACTTGAGAGATTATCGAAAAGAGGAACCAGAGATGAAGATGAATAGATGAATGAGATAAGAAAAAGGCAGAAACCCAGAAAAGGAATTCCCAAAAGGAATAGGTATCACCAAGGATAAAATAAAAAGGATAGAAGAAGAAAAAGAGTAATGCAGAACCACGAAGTGAAAGGATAAAGGAAAATACCTAGAGTGAAGAAGTGTATTTCGAAGAAGAAAAGAAAGAAGCACCAGAAATGCGAAGGCAGGAAGCAGAGTATCAGAGCAGAAGCACGCAACAGAAATGAGCCAAAGTTTTGAGAAAGTAGGGGAAAATGACAAGGTACAGGCTATAAGAGTGGAAAGAAATCGCCTAAACCCACGAAATTAAAAAATGGTAACCGTCAAAATTGGAATTAAAAAATAACAACTGACAAACGTGCTTAATTACTGGGGCAATTATGACCAGTTAACCAAGAGACAGGGGCAAAATAGACTTTTGACAAGGGAAGGTCATGATTAGAACGTGTAAAGAAATGACAGAGCATTAAATGCTAGGGAGGCGCGTCATTTCAGATGTCCAAACGACAACAAAAGAACTTCATTGCCTTGGAACTTGGAGTCAAGAAAAGGAGTTCGGCTTCACAGAAAGAAACGTTCCATTAGCTAGGTCGAAGTCGGAGAGAAGAGGTCGACCTAAGCAGAAAATAGGCGCTTCAATGTCTCGGCTGAAATTGGGAAAAGAGATCGGCTTATATGTCATAATCTCGGTAGGAATCGGAAAAGGAGGTCAGTTTACATGTCGCTATCTCAGCCGAAGTCGGAAAAATGGGGTCGACTCATAAAGGAACAGAAGGCCATATATGACACGCCGGAAAAATGC
>PYAF01004326.1:84991-143365 GCA_007407185.1 Glycine tomentella | reverse complement strand
GGATATTTTATATTGGGCCAAAGGCCAAAAGGCCCAAGGCAGCTAAAAACAAGTTATTTAGGGAAAGATTAAAGAAGATTGAAATCCTAAATGTTTACAGAATCAAAGAAGATACAGAAGGTTATTTTGCACCAAATATCCAAGATATCTGCTCATCTTTCAGAAGATCATGATCAAGAATAGGAATAGTTTCCTTATTCCTCCACAGGTCAGTAAGCATAAATAGCCATTCACACCAAAGGTGCAAGGTACATACATAATGTTACTCTCTCTTTTCCATTCTCACAGTGCACACACCCCACGTCCAATTTGTGGTTTGTTTGTGCTGTGATCTTCTTCCTGGAGTTGTTTTCATCTTCATAAGCACCTTCAGAGAGAGAGAGAGTTTGATCATATAGTGATTTCTGGCATATTGCTGGAACTCCATTTTTAAGGAACGGAACAGATTTTAAATGACCTGTCGATGTTTTATTCATGAGGACAAGAAATGGGACAGGTGATCTCCATCTTTAACACAATTACATACCTAAAACTCAAACTTGAGATCTCGTATTAAGCTTAAACAACTTCATATCAATTTATCTACATTTTCTTAATTGTCTATCTCTTTTAATCTATCTTTTTTTATCATTATCTGTAAATTGATTTTTAATACTTTTTAATAATAATTATCAATAATTAAGAATAAAATTAAATCATAATTTATATTATTTATTATAAAATTAGAATATAATTTATATATTTAAAGATACTTATTTACTATAAAATTTAATTTACTCTTATATTGTTTATCAAAATTCTAAACTTGGAGAATGAAGCTCTCACTTTTGCAATTAGTGATTATTAACACACTATTTATTCTAAAGGTGCAATTCACACACTATCAAAAATCAAAATTTTAACCTAAAAAAAATCCATTAAAAAAACATAATTAAAATCGTGCACTATAATACAATTTCAAGTTTCTACAAAGAAAAAAATATAGAAATCATGTTCGATTTCATTAGAAAAAAGAAAAATAAAATGAAATCGTATTTTAACATACTATTTCAATTCTTATAAAAAAAAATATATTTTAAACAAATAAAACATGAAATCATGCTTTGATATACTATTTCTTCATTGCAAAGTTGTATATTAAAGTACAATTTACATATTTTTGTAATTTTCTAAAAAATACTCATTATGATAGTTTTTTTTAAAAATCTGTCCATTTTCATAATTAATCCTAAATTAACATATGGTATATAAAAGGACTAAAAAAAATCATAGGCACTAATTTAAGAATACCATTCGTTTTATATTTTCTGTCTTGCTATTATTGTAAATATAAAAAGTGATAAAAAGAGTTCTTCAACCTGTGGTCTACACACTGATGCTGACCAATGAACAGTTAACAATGCTATTGCGGGCGGATCAAAACAAGCAAAGTTTAAAAAACAGAGAGAAAAACAAACCAAATAATTAATTAAGGATAGTTCGATTGAAGCTAATGGTACTATACTAATTAAACCCTAACTAATGCAGTAGGCATGCTGACATAGAACCAATAGGAAGCGAGAGAGAAATAAAAAACTCAATTAGACGGTTATATTTTAGACTTTAGTAACATTTGAAAAGCAATCATCACTTATTATTATTTTTCTTTCTATAACATGAAAATTTATCTCATAGAGATTCGTTTAAAGAGTTAATTTTTTTTCTCAGGATATGTCTTTTTAGTATATATATTTCTTTTAATATATATAAATATAGATCAAATTTTAATCATATGCTTTAAAAATAAGGTTATTTGATAATTAAAAAACATTATATTTATTATTGATGTGGATAAATCAATATGATTATTTTAATTTAACCAATAAATACAACTTTAAGTCTTGAATATATTTAAAACAAAAAAAGCCACTTGTTAAGAAATTAAAAACATTAAAATGTTATTTTTATTGTGATTTTAATATATTTTTAACATAAATTTAATAAAAAATTATTTTAAATTTTTTAACAAGTGTTCTTATTAAGAACACCGGTTAGCTAGACTTTAAAAACAATATTAAAATACTTGTTAATTAATTCTTATAAGAAAAGGTAAATACTAATTAGTATTTTTAAGGTATTATTAAAAAATTAAAGAAGAAAAACTTAATAGAATGTGCAAATTGTGATGTCTACTATTTTATTTTAGATCCGTTATGATTATTACAATAAATATTTTTAATTTTTAATTTTTTATCCAATACAAACATATTAGCAAGACCTTTAAAAGAAAAAAAAGAGGAGCGAGAGTATTGTGTGCTCTTTTTGAAAAATCAACAAATGAATAACATTTAATATTATGATTTAAAAATAATAATAAGGTGGTGAGGGAAGAGACAATGAAGGGGAAAAGAAAAGAAAAGAAAAGAAAGCAGTGAAGGAGAGAAAGATGGGAAAGAAGGAAGTGGCATTGTTGTTTGAGATGCGAGCCTATTCCGGTAGAAAGGGAACCTTCTCCGTACTTCTTCTCTTTCTTCTTTTGATTCTAATTCTTCCCATCATTTAAAGTTTCTTCGTTCACACATTCTCTTCTCTCCCTCTCCTTCTTCGTCATTCAAAGACTTCACCTTTTTGTTCTAAACAGAGAGAGAAACTCGTTTCCGATTAAGGGTCTTGTTGTGGTAATGCTCGAATCGGTTCCTCACTGCATTCTGGGTGATTTAGGGTTCGGTTAGTTTATGTGGGGGTCTCATTTGCATTTCAAAGTTTCGTGCTTTTTTGTTGCTGGGTGTGGAGAGAGAGAGAGAGAGAGAGAGATTCCCGTTGGTTTTGTGGTATTTGAAACATTGTTGTTGGTCTTCCGTGTTATTTGGGTAGGATTTTCTTTTTCTTTTTTCGGTGTAAATATTGTTTGATGTGTGAATCCTAGATTCTCTTCGTTATAGTTGTTGCCTCCTCCTTTGATATTATTTGATTCCCTGGAGGATTTGCAAAATTAAAAGAGGAAAGAAAAAGGAAACTATTTTTAATTTGATTTTTTTTAATAAAAAAAACAATCACAGTCACCCCCATAATATTATCGTGGGTTTTTACAATACTCTTCACTTGATTTTTTATTTTTAGACATTTTTAGTGATTAGTATTCTGGTGCCAAAGCATAGGATTTTGCTTTTGTTTTTTGATTTTGTGAAAGAAAATCCCTAATACTGTAAAAGGGGTAAGTAGAGTTTTTTTTTTTTTTTAAATTGTTTTGAGGCAGTGGCTGTGTTCTTTGTTGGGTCATTACATCTTATATGGGAATACCTGATAGTTCACTATTAGATCTAATAGAAAAGGTAAGGTCTTGGGTTTCTTGGGAGGAAGTGATTTGTGTTATTTGTCTGACAAATTTGATATGCTCCATCATAGTGGTTGCAAAATGTGTTGTGAGTGCAATAGAAATCTTGGTGAAATGAATCAACAGCACAAATACAATTGCAAAAGCTGTGGCCGTTGGTTGTGTGGGAAATGCATCCGGGGTTGTGATCTTAAAAATCTTGAATCTGACAACACTGGAATTAAGGAAACCATTCGTTCCTGCAAGTTCTGTTCAGATGCCAATAGGAGGAAGATGTCTTGTGAGGGTCAGAAGAAGTGCATTGAGAAAGTGCACCCTTCTGTCTCTCCAGAAGAGAGTCCAAGACAAAGTCCTGAGCCACCTTCTCCATGCTTTAGTTTTGAGAGTGATAGACTAGGTTCTCCTCTCAAAGCTGAATTGAATCAGGGAACTCACTTTGATCGCTGTTTCCATGATCATGATTATGGATATTATCCTTGTTCTGTTGTCAATAAGAGTGTGAACTCATCATCTGGTACTCACCCATCTTCGGTATTTACTCATCCATCTACTTTCAGGTAATCATATTTTCACCATTATTACAGGAAGTTATATGTTTTTGGTTTAATATTTTTGGGAAGTTTAGAAAGTTGTTGCATATCTGATATCTTAACATAATGGTGTTCCATGTTCTATGACTATTACAATTTAAAGGGTAAATTTTCATTGGTATTTTAATTGACGATGAATATGTTTTCTTATCCTTGAATTTGAGAACAAAATGATCCTTTATAATTGTTTGAAACTCAAAAGTTACTTGCATAATTCAAGTAGTCCCTCTTCATCAAAAGTCCTTTGTGCTTGATATGTGTTGTGTATTAATGTAGGAGTGACAAAGAGGGGACGGAGGATTCTAGGAAGCACCTTCTCAGCCCATCACGTACATATTGTGATAATTATTCAGATATAGATTCAAGTAGCGTTAGTGCTAGACAAGACACTTACAATTATAGTTCTGTGGGGTCGAGTCCTTCAGATAGCCCTTCTAGGATTGGTTTTACTTCTAGTAGGGCTGGGCTTCCTGTACAGCAGGGGCAGGAGAAAGGCCCCGTCCCTCAGAATGATGGTCCCTTTGGTCAAGAAAGTATGGCTGTTTTAAGAAAGCCTGAACAAGGGACTGAGGATGCATATACTACTGCTTATTTTTCTGATGACTTGTCTATTTTCCGGAACCATAATGAGAATTCGCAGAGGCCATTGGATTTTGAAAACAATGGTCTTATTTGGTTTCCCCCACCGCCTGATGATGAAAACGATGATGCAGAAGGTAATTTCTTTTCATATGATGATGAGGATGATGATATTGGTGACTCAGGTGCCTTGTTCTCATCCAGTTGCAGTCTATCTAATATGTTTCCTGGAAAGGAGAAACATAAACATAATGATGAAAACAAGGAACCTTTAAAATCTGTCATCCAAGGGCATTTTAGAGCTCTTGTTTCACAGCTTTTACAGGGAGAGGGAATTAAAGTTGGTAAGGGAAATGATTCTGAGGATTGGCTTGACATAGTTGCAACGGTGTCGTGGCAGGCTGCTAACTTTGTGAGACCAGATACTAGCAAAGGTGGCAGTATGGATCCTGGTGATTATGTAAAGGTCAAATGTATAGCTTCTGGAAGCCCAAGTGAGAGGTAACATGCCTTCCAAACTTTGCCTATATACCTTATAAATCACTGCTTGTTCCTAGGAACTTCTATGTTATTCACCATTAAATTATGAGTTTTTTTTTGTTATGTAGCACCCTTGTCAAAGGAGTAGTTTGCACAAAAAATATTAAGCACAAGCGCATGACCGCTCAATACAAAAAGCCTAGGCTACTCCTTTTAGGAGGAGCTCTGGAATATCAGAAAGTTCCAAATCAATTGGCTTCTTTTGATACATTGTTACAGCAGGTGCCTTCATGACTCACATATGGATTATGTCTCTTCCAGTTAAGTTTTTCTTTTTCTTGGAAAGAAATTCTGATTTGTAGATGCTGGCAGGAAAATGATCATTTGAAGATGATCATTTCGAAAATTGAGGCTCTACGACCAAATGTTTTGCTGGTAGAAAAAAGTGTAGCTTCATGTGCCCAGGAATATTTGCTGGCAAAGGAAATCTCCTTGGTGTTGAATGTTAAAAGGCCTTTGCTGGAGCGTATAGCTCGGTGCACTGGTGCTCTTGTCACTCCATCAATGGATCATTTATCTAAAGCACGATTAGGGAACTGTGAGTTGTTCCGGTTAGACAGAATGGTGGAAGATTGGGAGACTACTAATCAGTTAAACAAAAAGCCATCCAAAACATTAATGTTTTTTGAAGGTTGTCCACGGCGATTGGGTTGCACGGTATTCCTTTTTCTTTTATTTTCTTCCATGTTTTTTTAAATGTTTCTTTTTTGTGCATAGATATGGATATGGATGTGCAATGCTGTCTGTTTCTGATTTTGATTCTCATTATAGGTCTTGCTCAAGGGCACATGCCGTGAAGAACTAAAGAAAATTAAACATGTTGTGCAATATGCAGTTTTTGCAGCCTATCACTTATCTCTTGAGACCTCATTCCTTGCTGATGAGGGTGCTACCCTACCTAAAGTGATAGTTAAAAACTCTACTGACATGCCAGAGAGTGCAACTGCTGACACTGGTATTTCTATGATACCTATCTCCTTTTCTACAACCATGTGCCAATCAGAGGCTGACGATGCTTCTAGAGTGAAAGACGTTGTTGGCCTTGATTTAAAGCTTGAAAATTTGGGATCAGTGCCAGAGCATCTTGATGACCTTAGTTGTCATTCAGTTACAGGCACCATGGCAGATTATAGAGCTGAGAGTGTACTCTCTGATTCAATCTATAATAATTTAACTTCTAATTTGACTGTAGAATCAGATTATTTACATCAGGGCAATGAGTCAGATGGAGACACTATATTTAGCACAAGAGACCTTTTGCAATCAGAATTGCAACAAACCACGGTTCAAGAGGAGAGGGATTATGGTGAAGTTGCTGACTTAACAAAAGACAAGACTAATGAGGATGAGCTTTCTGGTGAATACTTTTCTGCCACTGATGGTCATCAGAGCATATTGGTGTACTTTTCAAGTCATTGTGTATCAAAAGGAACTGTATGTGAACGTACTAGGTTGCTGCGCATAAAATTCTATGGCTCTTTTGATAAGCCTCTTGGGAGATATCTTCGTGATGATCTGTTTGATCAGGTAATTTGTGTTTAATTATTTCTGTGTTTTTCTGGTACTAGTTAATTCCAAAGTGAAATGACATGATTTGCTTTTTCCAGGCATGTTGCTGCCAGTCTTGTAAAGAGCCAGCTGAGGCTCACGTCCTATGTTTTACTCACAAGCAAGGAAATCTTACAATCAATGTTAGGCGCCTTCCCTCCGTGAAGTTACCAGGGGAGAGAGATGGCAGGATTTGGATGTGGCACCGGTGTCTGAGGTGTCCATTTGAGGATGGAGTTCCACCAGCAACTCGGAGAGTCGTTATGTCGGATGCTGCTTGGGGATTATCTTTTGGAAAGTTCTTGGAACTTAGCTTTTCTAACCATGCAACTGCAAATCGAGTTGCAACCTGTGGACATTCTTTGCAGAGGGATTGCCTCCGTTTTTATGGGTAAATCATCCAATCAAGGAATCACCAATCAATTTTTTGTTATGTAATTTGTATTGGTTATCAATACTTGAAAGGTGACAAACTACTGATGTGTAACAGGTTTGGGAGCATGGTTGCTTTTTTCCGGTATTCCCCTATTGATATTCTTTCTGTCCATTTACCTCCATCTGTGTTGGAATTTGGTCACATCCAAGAGGAGTGGATTAGAAAGGAGGCAGGAGAGGTGATATAAAAAAGCTGTTAATATTTGCTTTTCTGTTTTAAATGTAGTTCTGAACAATATATATATATATATATATATTTAAGAGTAATGGTAAATTTTAGTTTATCTGCTCCTTGTATAAAAAAATTAACTTCACTTTCCTTATTTTGTGCAGCTTTTTATTAAAGTGGAAACCTTGTATGTGGAGATATCTAACGTGCTTGAATGGTTGGAAACAAAGATCAGAAATGAGTCGTCTGATACATGTGACATTCAAAACCACATACTGGATCTGAAAGATATGCTTCAAAGAGAAAGAACTGATTTTCATGTAAGCAAGCTAGTGTATATATGCTGTCTATGTAATGTATTATTGTTGTCTTATGGTACTTAATTTTGTAGAACCTTGTTGGGTTCAAGTGTTTTTATGTGTGCTCATTCATAGATTTTACTGATGAATATACTTGTATCTAATTTCCTGTTCTTTTCTCCCCTTTTCTCATGCATGTGTATGTAGTGTTTGCTACAGTCAGGCTCAGTGACCACACAACCAGGGAAGATGACACTAGACATTCTGGAATTAAATCGCTTGAGGCGTTCTCTTCTTATTGGTTCACATGTTTGGGATCACCGACTATACTCATTGGACTCTCTCATTAAAAGAAGTTTTAGCTCCAAGGTTAAACAAGAAGATGAATTATGTGCAGATGTTAAAGAGTCAAGAATTGACTCACTTCACAAGGAGCGGAATTTTGACTGTGGACTTGAGCAAAATAATGCTCGTCTTTCAAAATTGCACGAGTCTCATGAGAGTCATATGCTTGCAGAAACAGATGGCACACTTGAACCTTGTGCTTTGGGATCATTTACATGTTATCTTGAGGGAGAGAAAGTACATTCAGATGGTGTTCTGACCAGAACATTATCCAAGTGTGTCCCACCAAATGAGTCCAATCTTTATGAGAGAATAGATTCTGCATGGACTGGAACTGATCAACCTCAAGCTAATGCCGTCCCAGCTGGAAGTATTCAGTGGTCTAATCAGCATGATAACCCTCCTTTTAGAAGGGTGTCACAACCAATGAGAGTTCATTCTTTTGATTCAGCAGTGAGAGTTCAGGAAAGAATCAGAAAATTCTTGCCCTCATCTTTACATTTATCAACACTTAGATCTTTTCATGCTTCTGGAGATTACGGGAATATGGTTAGAGACCCCCTCTCTAACATATTGCGGTCTTACGTTCAAATGTTGCCATGGGAGACACAGAAACTAAATCTGATTCTGAGCTCCACACCATCATTCATTTCCTCCGTTTCAGGCATAGCTGAAGGTGCTCGATTGCTGCTTTCCCAAACATATCATGGTGATAGAGTTATTGCTGTCTATGACAATGATTACTCTAGCATAATATCCTATGCCCTTAGTTCCAAGGAATATGAAGATTGGGTGTCTGGTAAGTCAGATATGCAAGAGAGTAACTGGATTGCTCGCGAGAGAAGCAAAGAAGATTTAGCCGTTTCCAGCTTTTCTGCATGGGGTAGTCTGGACTTGGATCATATCAATTATGGTAGTTATGGGTCTGAAGATGTTCCATCTTCTGTTGGTTCGCTTCTCAGGGACTCCAAAAAATCTTTACACTTGCAAATTTCCTTTGGCGATGATTCCTTGGGAGCTGGATTTAAAGTGAATTTTTCTGTCACTTGCTATTTTGCAAAGCAGTTTGAATCACTTAGAAAAAAATGCTGCCCCAATGAGGTTGATTTTGTGCGATCCATGAGCCGTTGCCGGAGATGGAGTGCCCAAGGAGGGAAAAGTAATGTATATTTCGCCAAATCATTGGACGAGAGGTTTATTATTAAACAAGTGACCAAGACAGAACTGGAGTCCTTTGAAGAATTTGCACCTCAGTATTTCAAATACCTGATGGATGCCCTGAACTCAGGAGGGCCAACTTGTCTTGCCAAAATTCTTGGTATTTATCAGGTGAGAAGTCAACTCATTATTTGACATTTTATACAAACACGCCAGGCTGGGGTATAAATGTAAATTTTATGTTTACAAAGTTTCTTGTTTTGGTGGCAGGTCACGGTCAAATACCCAAAAGGTGGCAAGGAAACAAAAATAGATCTGATGGTAATGGAAAATCTCTTTTACAAGAGAAACATATCCAGGGTATATGATCTCAAGGGCTCAGAAAGATCTAGGTATAATCCTGACACAACTGGGACAAACAAAGTGATGCTAGACATGAATTTGTTAGAAGCATTAAGAACAAAGCCCATATTTCTAGGGAGTAGGGCTAAGAGAAGACTGGAAAGAGCTGTATGGAATGACACATCCTTTTTGGCGGTAAGCTTTATTTCGGCTTCCAAACAACCTTTGAATGCTGAAGGTTACATCCAGCATTTCTAAATTAAGTTCTATAGAATTAAAAGTTTCTTGGCACTTTGCTGTATCATAGGTTATGCCTAAGTTTCCATGGTATCTCTCGAGGCTTGTTTGTTATATTAATCACGTGGCTCCTTCAAGGTTCATAACAAGTTCTTGTAAAACGATCTGTTGAAAAATTTCCCTTAAGTGAATGCAAGCTATGGTTTCACTTTATGACAAAAAATGTTTTTAACTAGCTATTTCTTGGTTTTAGTATATGGTTGTTACTTGTTACTCACTTTACTTTCTCCCTTTGTGGTTCTTCAGTCTGTTGATGTTATGGACTATTCTTTGCTGGTTGGAGTCGACGATGAGCGGAAGGAACTGGTTCTGGGGATCATTGATTTCATGAGACAATACACATGGGACAAGCATTTGGAGACATGGGTGAAGGCATCAGGGATACTTGGGGGTCCAAAAAATGCTGCTCCCACAATAGTTTCTCCTAAACAATACAAGAAAAGGTTCCGGAAGGCCATGACCACATACTTTCTCACCTTACCTGATCAATGGTCATCCTGAAAGTGAAAATGTATAATTATACATATTCTTTTCCAAACAACACACAGAGAGAGAGGCAGTGGTCAAATGTACATGTTAGCCATATATTCATATTGGATACTGATTGGTTGTTTTGGATACACCTTGCTGTACTTTTTTCTTTTATTTTCTTTCTTTCCCAATCTATTGTTCTAAATGAGAATATTACAATAATTTGAGAAATGGATATTTTGATATGTTCATAATGATTAATTACTTCTAACTTCTTTTCTTTGCGTCATCAGCTTACCTCCATATCAAAATGGTTATATGCAGTGGCGGACGCAGGAATGGTTATATGCACTGACGGATGCAAAAATTTTATTGAGAGGGGGTGAATATAAAAAAAACTATATTATAAATAAAAGTACTCCGAAGAAAATACAAATCTAATATAAAAAAAATTAAAAAAAAAATCTATTACAGAAATTAAGATCATTTCACTTGACTCTTACTCTACAAGTTTTCATATTGTTAAAATCTTCTATAATTGAATACGTGTTAAAATTCAACAAAAGAATCATAAAAAAATTGATCTTCTATTCTATTTCGAAGTTTGATCTTGATTATCTTTATAGGAAAATTGCAAACAGGGTGAGTTGATGAACAAACTGACAAAGTTTAGTGAGTCTTAATAAAATAATTCACAATTTAAAATCAAACTCAAAGCAATAATATGGAGATAAGAGATAAAGAAGACACAATTAATTATAGGATGTCTAAGTTGGATAATCAATCCAATGTACAACTCCACTATGATAATTTAGTGTACAAGAATTCCTAGTATCCTAATTTCTAGTCTATTTTTACACAACAATTATCCTAACTGGTGTCCTTGTTTCCTAACAAAAAATTATAGTCTCAATTCACCAAGAACATGTATTCTTGTTTCCCAATCAGAAGTCGCATGTCTTAATTCATCAAGAACAGAGACAAAACTGGTATCCTAGTTTCTCAACTGCGACCTCTTCCAAAGTCAAGAAGAAGAATACAATAAAATGGTTACATTTACACTTCTATTCTTTAAGCAACTAGGTATCTTTAAATCCTGATGAGAGTTGAAAAATCAGACTTGCCAAACGCTTCTATATGATTTCACAACAATGATGCAAACATAAACTCTCTAAAGCTCAAATATTATTTGGAATGGAATGCATACTATAAACACATAAATATGTTTCTTTTTATACTAATTTAAGTATATGATTTTAACCAATTTTTGAATGCAATTCTAAAATTATTCTATCATATTATGCGATGTAATCTTAAAGATATTTTATATTATGCAATGCAATCTTAAAAATATTTTATATAATGCAATGCAATCTTAAAAATATTTTATATTATACAATGCAATCTTAAAAATATTCTATCCTATTTTTGAATATAATATTAAAAAATATTATATCCTATTTTTGAATGCAATCTTAAAAAATATTTTATCTTATTATGGAATGTAATCTTAAAGATATTATATTATATTATACAATGTAATCTTAAAAATATTTTATCTTATTTTTAATATAATATTAAAAAATATTATATCCTATTTTTGAACCCCAAATATAAAATAAGATGAGATGATTATAAACTGACCTTTATTCAATTCAAATATTTACAATATCGTCTTTTCTTATTGTCATTTTTTTTAATTTTTAATATATATATATATATATATATAAATAATAAAATTTTAGGGGGACCGGTGCCCACCCTAAGCCTCCCTCGGTCCGCCTATGGTTATGGTTATATGTTAATATTGGTTGGCCTTATGTTAAATTCTTTGGAAATTTGTACGTTTCTTTGTGAATTAGGACGCACGTTTAATGTAAAATATTAGGTAAAATGGTTATTGAACTGGCTTTGTTAATTAGAACATTGGATTGGTGTATAATATAACACAGGCTAATAATAGCAATAAAACTGATTTGAGGGAGGCATTGCTATTACAATTATTCTTAAAATAATTGTACATATTAAATTTGTGTTATTCATATGTATGAACTTTTGAACAAACTGATTTTAAAGTTGAAGAAATTTTTTTTTGAAGCGAGTTTGACAAAATTATAAAAGCCAAGTGAATGTATGTTCATTTTTGAATTAATACTGTACTTAAAAGTAAATTAATAATGAATCTATTCTTAATCATATGAATAAAACTATTCAAAAATTGGCATGCTAATTTCCACTCAAATAGTTATTCATCTTTGACCCTACATTTTATTTATTTATTTATTGCTTCTGGTACTTAATTTTGATTCATCTCATTTTAAATAAAGCCATGAATTTGACGAGTCTTACTAAATTATTTGGATTTTTTTTACAGAAATCATATAAAAATTTACGTAATAATAAAAAAGTCTATTAGACATTGCACAAATATTATATTAAAAAATATAATTTGAAATAATTGACCATTAACGTTAAGTGTTTAGAAGTGGAAATAATTTTAGAAGAACTATCATGTTTAAAAATTCCTATAAAGACATAAATGCAATAATAATAATTATTACTCTCTCCGTTTTATTATAATTGTCGTGTTATTTTATATAAATTTTAAAATATAATAAATAGATTAAATAAAATATCAATTTTACAAAATTAATCTTATCATTATTAACTTATTTTTTTAATCCATATCATTAAATATAAGAGATATACTTTTTAAAAGTAATTAATTTTATATTTAAAATTTAAAATGACAATTATTCTGAAATAAATTTTTCTATATGATTATTATGAGATGGAAAGGGTAATTTTAAATAATTAAATTAAATTACACTAGATATACATTTTGAGCTTTGGGATTTGCTGCTACTAGCGTGGCTTTTGAATTTTGATTGGGCCTAAGATAGGCTTCTTTGAATAAAGAGTAAATTACATTCGTACCCCCTGTGTTTTATTCAAATTTTATCCGATACTTCTCCCTTTTTGTACCCTACAAAAAACTCCTTAATTGTTTAGTTCACATTACAATTATATTTCTTCCTTCCTAACACCGTTTAATAATCTAACAGAAATTAGACACATGCTGATCACATGACTTTTAATGAAATTTTATATCTATTTGGCACATGCTGGTCACATGACTTTTAATGCTGGTCACATGGAAGATGAACAGTGGAGAACTCGTGAATAAGAAGATGAACAATAAAGAATTCGCGAACTTGAACAGGAATGGTGAATAACTCGCGAATGGTGAAGAGGAATTGAACGAATGTCGTGAGAGAAAGAGGAATTCACACTCCCTAGACGCTCAAGAAGAACTCGCCAACAAGAGGAAGACGAACAGTAAATGATGAAGAGAAATGAAATCTGAATCCTAAATTCTAAAACTAATTGGGAGGAAATAATTTGAGTTTTACAATTAAAATGTAAAGACAATTTTATCTCCTCACATATTTTAATTGACGTTAGTTAATGGTGTTAATAAAGGGATGTAAAAGTAATGTAAAAAAAAGAGGAATAATAGATAAAATTTGAGCAAAATACGGGAGTGCGAGTGTAATTTATTCTTGAATAAATGATTTAGTATTCCTGCTGCTGACGGAAGCTGGAGTTTCCGAGAATTCAATGGTTGTGTACTTTTTTGCACATGCTTGGATAGGAAAGTGAGATGAAATTCTCTTGATAAGAGATCTTCGACTTTTCTACATGTGCAGGCCACGTTCAGAGACCTTACTAAATTGACTTGCAGATGAAGTCGTACATTTTGGACTATGTTTTTGGGATTTTTTTTTATTTATTATTTTTGGTATGAAGCAAATGAGATATTAGTAAGACAAAAATATAAAAAATGGATAGTATTATATAATTATAATGTGTTTGATTGGGTGGTAAAATATAGTGGTGAGTTCAAAATCGTGATAAGTTTACTATATATAAAAGTAACTATTCCTTACTTTTAAAAATCATTGTGCTTTCAGTTCAATCTCAATCCAATCATTATAAAATAATTTGTCAATAAATATATAAAATAATTACATAAGAAAAAAGTGAGATTTAATATCAACTTAGCCTATTAAGTGTTTTTTTACTATGGTATTGATATGAAATAACTTGATTAAGAAACATAAATCACTATCACTCGTATCAATAATTGTTGATACACACTACTAAGTACCCCGTAATATGTATATGAAATATTGAAAAGTAGTCTTCATACTACACATAAGAACTACCTTTATTATAAGAAATTATGAACAAATACTACCCAATAATGATAATTAAATTGTGTTAGGGTTGCGAATATTTAAAAAACATTAAGTTATGACTAAAATTATGGTAGCATGTCATTTTAAAAAACCTTAATATGTTTATCAGGCTTAGCTAATGAATCAACCATCATGTTATAATTTCTTAAAAAGAATGTCAAGAGCAACTTGAAAACCAAGAATAACATGAAAAAAACTGAACAAATAATAATAATGAAGTGAACAAATATAGTGATTTTAAAGTAAGAATACATAGCCAACCTTCAATTTCAACATTAATCAATGGTTATAACTTTTTCAGTAACAAAAAAACTATAATGCGGTCAAGCGAAGTTGGCTCTCTTAATCATTTTCCTTCCATGCCAAACACACATAACTTGAGGTCGAATTCAAGAATATTCTATATGTCTACTGCTTAACTTAAGGACTTGTCTTGGGCTTGGATTGGGTGACAACAATCCCTTCACCACAAAGTTTCTCCATCAAAAACAAAAATGCAGTAGTTCGATCGATTACAAGGAAGAAAAAGTATGTTTCTTTGTTCTTAAAAAATTGAAAGACATCAGACATATTGAAGACATTTAATTTGTTTAGGTAAAAGCTTTTATAAACTAAATTAACTAAGTAAAATATTTCTAATAATATCATTAACTTTTTTTCCCTTTCTGTTTTACCTTTAAAATATTAATTTTTTCTTTGATACTATACGACTTGGAATGATTTAGGTTGTGTTTGGAAACCTATTTCACCAGCGTTGAAGGAATTATGTTTTCCACCTTCCAATGCAAAAACATAAAAGAAAGCAGGTGTTGGATTGACGTTAAGTTGATCGTAATGAATGTGCAAACACAATTCTAATTTTTTGAACCAACAACTCTACAACTTAGTTTTTGGGCCAACTTGGTTATCTCAGCAAAATAGGCCCAATTTAAGTGACTCGCTCCATATCCAATTGCACTCGATTAGTTCTTTTAAAATACAAAATTCAAAAAAAATAAAAGAATTGTTTTAGGATTCAGTTTTGAACATGATGTATGAATGTACCCTTGTGATAAATTAAATGCATTATATCATTATGTCACACATTCATATAATGTGCCCAAGCAAGTCTCTTTTTGGGTGCATGAGGGATGATCTTTTATCCCATTTTTGTTAGATCATTGCTAGAAGACTTTAAATTGGTGTGTTTCACAGCAAAAACAAGTTGCAATTCTTGCACTTTTAAAGATGAATCTCCTAGTTCACAATGCTTCTCCGTATTGAACAAATAAAGAAGACTTTCGAAATGGAAAGGATAAGATCCAAAAGAATAATTTGTTTACGACTTTAGCATAGCACTCATCGAGTCCTGTTATAAAGGAAAGGAGATATTTTTGTTGAGTATTTTCAACCATGTGCACTGCCATATATGTAGGTGCAAGTTGGCTAAAAATATTTAAATTTTCTTTACATTCTGTTAGGAAAATTGTTAGGAACCCAAATTAGAAAATAGAAAAAAGTAAAAGAAAGATGAAATTTTTTATTGTAAAATAACATATAATAAGAGAGATAACTCTCTTCTAAAGATTTTCTCTTCAGAAAGAATTTCTCCTTTTACAAAGAGTTTATGCTCAATTTATAATGACAACGAATCTTCGTCTTTCCTATTCTTCTTCTCCTATTTATATCTAATAAATCATTCTAACTAAGTAATTGACTAACTAATTCATTAATAATCTAATTATCTTAGCCAACTCTCCCTTCTCCCTATATCCTAACACATTTTGTTCAATTGTGTTGTGTGGATTTTTGTTTCACATTCAGTACAAGAGTAATCAAGAATTAATGATGTTATTTTGTTCACAAGAAGAAAAATGCACATCTCCATCATTAGGAGGAGGATTAGATTCATGGAATTCACCTTTTCTAGGAGTTATAGTTTTTCAATGAAAGGTTCTGAAACTAATGTAAGACTGGTTAATTATCAAATTGATGAGAAAACAAAGATTAAAGTTGTAATCAATGGAAGGAGATGTGTTAATTGGGAAATTTGTGTTTGTTTTTGTTAACAAACATAATCTTATAAATCTTGTAGATATATTTGAGGAAGAGACCAATTCTTCTTTTGGAGGCCTTTTACCCTCCCTATAGGTCCTTCTCCATGGGCTTATGTGTTGAATTTTATATTTATTTCGATTCAAAATATATAATTACAAGTACAATCAAATAAACTATTGATATGTATTAAGTAAGAGAAAATGTTATCGAAAAGAAAAAGTAATATAAAAATGAGAAGGAGATGAAAAGAAGATGTGCAATAAAGGTAAATGAAAACAAATAAAGTTACTTGATGAAAAAAGTAAAATGCTAGAATTAAAATGGTGGTTGAAAACATTGTCTTAACTCATCAATCCATGAGAATCACGTGAACTTATGAAGTTTGTGTGAATTTAAGAGAATATGAGGGTGTTACATGTTTCAAACCCTTGTTACATGATACAAACTAGTATTTATAGACAATAATTCCTAACTACCCATAACTTTACAAATAACTTCCAATCACCATCTTCATCATTGATAGCTTTTATATTTAATCTTCCCAGGTTGATGACTTGTATTTTCAATCTCCATCATTGATGACTTCTACGATTTGAATGCTTTCCAAATTTTCATTTTTTCGGTCACCCCAACTTTAAGACAATCTTAGAGAACAATTAAGAGAAAAATAAAAGTTTGTATTCGTCATATGTTTAAAACAACTATTCATAATTGTACAATATTGAATCGACTATTATTTTATCAGCATAACTAATTCATATGATATTTAAGAGCTAAGCTAACAAACTTAATAGAATTTTTGAGTTGGGCTACTGCAATAGGCTGTTGGTAAAAATACTTCATTTAAGTTTTGTTAAATAACATTTTAAATTTAATCTATTAAATGTTTTTTTTTACTTTATTATGCTTGTAGACTTATTCCACAATTTAGGAATGATAATTTAAACAAAGTTTGATAGTCTATGGCTGAAGAATTCTACACTTATTTAACATGGAGTAATTATGAGATGAGTAATATTTTGAAATTTTTTCGAGAAGCATGTAAGTGAGGATAAAACAGAGTGAAAAATTTCGTTGGTTTGTGGGACAGTCATTAATCCAAAAGCAGGCAAAGCAAATTGTTGAGTTATCAAAAAGTAGTGGAGGATTTTGACCAATAAAAAAGTGAAGTGAAGTGTCACAATGTAAAATATCTTAGAATATGAGCAGTCAAAATTTCAATAAACTGGAGCATTGCTGTTATTAGAACTATTCAAACTATATTTTTAATCAAAATCTCCATCTATACTCTCGAGACCCACCTCCTCTGCATCAGAATTTTTGTCTTCTATAGTTTGTTTATCGATCATAGTTGTTTGACCATTCACCTATGTAAACATTCATAACTGTTTACTTGTTGACTTCTAATTAAGGAACCATCTTCTAGTAATTTACCATTTTTTCCTTGTTCCTTTTTTGCTACTAATTATAATTCGAGCTTTCAAAACAATTTTGTACACATCATCACTCTAGGAGTAATGCTACGTATACGATACATAGATTTCCAATTAGTCACAACAGGTGTCTGCTAAAAAAGAGCAACTACTAGTTCTTACTAAATATTTTTCTGTTCTATGAAAACTAATATACAAACACCTAAAAAATTGTAACCCAGTTGAAATTCTAAGCATTGTATAAATAACATAACTCTTATTCAACTATGTGTAAGCAAAGCTCCTTTGGTTGGTGAGATATTCATATTCCCCAAGCTAACAGCAATACAGTGGATTCAATATTCGGCTTCATGGTTAATGTGATGAAAATGGTTATGAAGCCACAACTACTTCAATCCCTCCTTCGTTGATTGGCATAAAACTCACCCTCTTCTGCAAGAATTTTGAATTCAACGCAAAAAATTAGTCTTTATTAACAGGATTTTGTGATACAATATTGTAAAAAATAGTCATATGGACACACCTAATAGTATTCATACTCAAATAATAATCTCAGTTCCACAAATTTTTTATAGTCAATATGCATTATGCAAACTACGTGCAGCATATCTTATGCAGAACCAACAAATTGAAATGAACAGAAAATTTAATATATTTCAGATATCAATACTCTTGTTCGGTCAGCAGGTAACTTAATTTCTCACGGGGTCACATGAAGAGTATGTTAATGTCTTGAAATCTTTCGGTTTGTGCATGTTATTAATAAATAAGAATGATATTTATATATCTGTACATTTTTTTCATCTTATTTTTCTTTTATATATCACATCGTCTATCAAATTTTATACTTTTCTCTTATCTCATTTTTCAACTCCTACAATTTGAAAAATGGGGTGTGCCAGACAACATTAATTATTCTTTAAGCATTCTTTCGGCCCCATTTATTGTTGAGATCCTTCTCGGCCATTCATATTAATTTGTTTATCACTTTTTTCTATTTTGGAGAAATTATCAATTAAAAAAGGTTTTAAAGGCAAAAGTTTTGGTAGAACTCTTAACATGGTTGAAATATTCCGTTCAAATATGTCTCGTGAAATTTAGAACATAATTTGCCTAACAGATAGTTTAGGAAAGAAAATAATGACAAATTTGATACATAACGTCTCCGGAAAGGGATAAACACAAGGTGGTGGATATCTGGCCTATGAATCTTCAAATACACTTACATTCAAGAGTAAAAATAATTCAGCTAAATGTCTCCTCTTCTTAAATCTACTTTACTATGAAATTTTATCAAATTTACTAGAGTCAAAGTTATTTTTTTTCTTAAAAAAATTGGACATTGAGGGATATTGTCATGAAAATTAAAATTTCACATCTTTCATAGGACACAATTGTTTAATGCAAATTCTGTCACCAAAATTCCAATGAATTCTTTAGACTGATATAAAAGAGTAAGTTTGTATCAATCCAAACAGTATTCTAATAATTAACATTAAAAAAAAGAAAGAAAATAACCGGTTAAGATTAAACTCATGTTTAAAGATTAAACAATCCGCAACCATGCCATCATGAAAACAAACTTCACATACCTTTGTACTCTCCTTAACTCTTTGTTGTTCCAACACAACCATCTTTTCACCATTTTCCTTAGTTTCACCCTCATTTTCTCTGCTTCCATTGGCCATATAAAGCTTCATGATCCTCTCAGCAGCCTCAGCCTCATCTTTGCAACCTTGGATCAACTTCTCCACCTCAGCTTTTGGAAGCCTCATTTTCAACCTCACACCACCACCATTATTGTTCTCATTATTATCCATGTTGCTGCTTTGTTTCATGATTGAAAGATCAGAGGCAGACCTCCTAGTGAGCACAAGGCTCTCTAGGCGATCTTTGGCACTCATGTTGATGCCGGAACGAACCCTTCTCGGCTTCGTCTCCTTCGGAAGCTCCACAAGAAAATAAAGCCTCTTTGGCTGCAATTCCTTGTGTGCTTCCAAAGGCTTTGCTCTCACACCATAGTGCTTCACCGCCTCAGAATCTAGCAAAACTAGACCAGGGTGATCCTTAAGCACTTCCCCAACTTTCACTGGGGTCTTCAACTTGAATGTCTCACCATCAATCTTCATAACCTTTGTGGTTTTCTTAGCACCAAATGTGTTACCCATTATAGCTAGCACCCCAATTGAACAAAATTTCTCTTTAGCTTATAGTATTGTGCGGTTGAGGCACTATAGAGTATAGAAAACCAATGACCCGTTATGATAAAATGAAACAAATTTTAATTAATCCTCACAAACAACCAAAGAGGCAATGCTCACACTTGAAATGAAAGAGTTCAAGACAAAGACGTAGTTTTATAGTTGTTCCTGAATTTGGGGTCCTTGGTCAACAAAGAAGGCATGCATTATTAAAAAAAAAAAAAACAATTTTTTTTAACGAATGGGCCAATACAGAAAACATTAAACTACGTAGCATTTCGCTTTCAAGAGAACATAAAATATTATAACCAACGACTCTATTTGTCTCTTAATAAAGGCCATAAGCTATAAGTTCAATTTTGTCAACAACCGTGCTTTAGTCTTCACACGAGACCAAAATTATAAAACTCTTACACAAAGTGGACTTTGTGTGTTTTTAAGGATAATTTTTAGTTTTTTATGGATATCTTCAAAGACGTGATAAACGGTAATCGCGGCGTGGATTGAAGGATTCGTGAAATTTCAAAGGCATGGCGATTTGTTGCATGTGAAAAAGAGATTTATTTTGACTTTAGTTTGTTTGCACATGTGGAACTAGTACTTGAATTTCATCATCCATGGATTTTTTTTCTAGGGCTATAATTGAAGTTTGGTTCCAGTTTAATTGAAACGTTTTAATATATTCCCATCACTGCACCCCCAAAAAATAAAATAAAAGTTTTAATGCATAGTAATTTATTTCCATCTTTCATTAAACTAATTGGAGTTTCTTTTCGTTAACATTTACCTTCGTCAAAGTGAACGAATGTGGGAATACTTGCAATAAATAAATAAACAGAATAAATATTTGGTATTTGAACACACATACTAAATGCCAAATTTAAAGTCCATGCATGTACTCGGCTCATGAAATTAGAAGACCTTGTCCTTTCAATAATGAAATTGGACAAAATGGTGATATTGCTCATTTTACTTGAGAAGCATCTTTCCTATCTTAGGGTACGGTCTTGTTGATCAAATCCAAACATCCAGAAGCCCTTCAAAATTGTACTAAGAATCCCCATCAAACTGTGGTGGATCGCCTGGTCCTTGGGTTATTGTTATTATTGTTTAATTAATGCGAAGATAAGAACATCACTGGATATTTTTAAATTTAATGGAATAAAACAAAAAAACACTACAATGAATCAAAACATTTAAAAAAAAAATAAAGAATCAAAATAAGTATTTTCAAATTTAATGAACCAAAGTGAAAAAATAATAAGGGGACATTTGGTAAGAAATAAGTTTTTTATTTCTCAAGAATCATAGGTTGATAAATTTAGTTTTCCATGTTTGATATGTATTTTAAAAAATAACATTTATGGGAAAGGATGTTTAACAATTTTTTTTAAAATCAATTTCCTACAAAATTTTTCTATGATGGGAGATGAGAATCTTATTTTTTTGTGTTTAATTTTTCTTTTATCAAAATAAAATATCATATTATTCTTTATTAAATTATATAATGAGATAAATAATTAAAATAATTAGTAAAAATATATGTAATTTTTTGATTCCTAGAAAGTTAATCTAAAGATTTTCAATGGTTCACCAATTTTTTTATTTTTTTTATTTTCAAGAAACATGATTCACATGAATCATAATTCTTGGGAATGAAAAAAATTTCATTCCCTACCAAATGACCCCTAAACGTAAAGGAGCAAATGTGACATTTAGTGAAATTATTATTATATCATTATTTTTTCTGAGTAATCTGTCATTTCATTCCTTAAGACAGAAAATGTTAGTTATCTTAATTCATAATTTACTAAATCCTTATTTTAGTGTCTTATTTTACAAATGTCATTATGTTTTTACTGCATTTTTTCACTCTTGTTTGCACCAAAAAATTAAAATAAATGACCCTTTGCAAAGTTAATTAGGAACTAATTGATAATTTTGTAAAATCAATTACTGAAATTACTAAAGCTTATAATTTCAGAAACTAAAATAGAGGTTTACTCATTATTTTTCATTTATAATCAAACTAAATGGTATCAAAATTATAAAGCCAATGGTTAAATATTGCTGCAATTAAAATCGAATATTCCGTTGAAACTTTACTAGTTAAAGAAATTATATGACTATCTGTCATCTATTTATAATTTACATGAAGTGTAACATTGTCATATAAATAGTAATAAGGTCCAACATTGTTGATAGATGATTGAATTTTTTAAATATATTGATAAAAGTTCGATTTTCTAATCGTTCTTATGAAAAAGATCTTTGTTAAGAGAGAAAAATTCTACTTTATTTATCTTTATGCCTCAAAGGTTAATCTTATGACATCCGACTATGGGGATGCCTTGTTTTGAAGAAAAAAAAATACCTAATAGGATACACAAGAAACAACATTATCAATGGAAGAAAATCATTCAATAATTGCTCAAAGCAATTTGAAAATAAATTCATTCAAATAATCAAACGACTCAACATCCTAAAAAAATTATATCCAGTTAGTTAAACATAGTGTGTGAGTGTTGTAAGCCTTTTGATATTATTTTCAATTTTTATAGATAAAAAAAATTCAAAGCTCAAAGAAAAATAAATTTAAAAGAAATATAAATTAAGAATCGAACATGTACAGATAAAGAAAAAATTCCTAATAAAAATAAATTCCATGGATTATATAGTAAAAAAAGGAACATTTTTATTTTTAAATTATATTATAACATAAACACTTTAGCAAAAAAAAAAATCTTTAAGGGTTGATACAGTGATGTAAGTCTGTAAGGTTCCGTTGTACTCACGTGTGTAAAAATGATTTAGTGGGATAATCTATTTTCGATCCTTGCTATGTACAAAATTCTCTTGAACTAGTGACAATATGCATTACGAGCGAGAATGGTATATGATCCAATGGGTTGAAAGATTACAATGATCCCTGACCTAGGTAGAAAAAAATTATTTAGCAAAATTTATTTAAAACATTTACTTATTGAGATATATATATATATATATATATATATATTATTAATCTCTTAACACATGGGTTTTTATCTGGTTGATATAAATTATACCGATGTCCCATAAAATTCATTTGAAGTGTAAGCATTTTCCTTTTAGTTTAGATTTTTAAAAATCGCACCAACATTTGTTTTCCTTAGTTTCCTAATTTCATACCAAGCATATGTTTTTCAAGAACAAATTTCTTTGTCGGTAAACCTTAAATCATGAAAAATTTACAGTATTCAATTAGAGGAGACTTTAGCAGTTTAACAAATTTCATACGTTGTAATATACTCGTAGTGTGTTCTTGTCATGATTTACTTATTGAGACGATTGTTAAGTTCACCAACTCCCCCATGTTACTTTACAGTTTACACAACTACCTTCAGTGTGGAATTTTTAAAGTGATGTCAACCACAATAATGACATTTTTTTAAGGAATTGAATTGCAACAGCACCGCACTAACACAATTGACTGGTTGGTAAAGTTTAACGATAAAAAACTATAGTATATTTCTCTTTTGTAATAATCATGAATTTCCCAAACTAGATACATGCGTACCAACCTTGTGACATTAGTCACGTTCATTAATGTCCTCATTAAGGTAGCTCTTGCCACTTGCCAATAGCTTTTCAGCCAATGAATTACCGGTGTTTCAATTTACTTTATGTATCCGTATCCGGTAGATACTTCTCGATATGTATCGGTAAAATATATATATAACAGCTTATAAAAAAAAATATATATGAAAATCCAATACGACTTACATTAGACATAAAATGATATAGAAAAATGCAAGCATTTTTCATTCATGAATCAATGATAGAATTTGTTATCTTTATGTATGATTTCAAGAAAGAAATGAAATTGATAGGTTTATTCATATAACTCATAAAGTTAATTATTTATATATATTTTTTGTTTTTAGTAATATCTAAGAAATATGTTCTTAATTTGAATTTACAGAGTTACCATTATGTATTATGTTTTATGATTTTTTCTACATATCTAAATATGTATCTAATATCTTTCGCGTACAGTATCCTATATACTCTTAGAATAATAGTATCGCCGTATTGGATACATATTTTATCTGTGCATCATAGTTCTCAGCAAGTCCTCATTACCAGTAATCATTACATGAGCATTTCCCATTAACAAAGTGATGGAAACGATTAGCATCCCTGACAATAATTTCCCTCTGAACTATTTTTGATATGTATTTGGTAACATTATGACAGTCAACACACACACGAAGATTTTTGGTGATCCTAATCAAGCTTCCATAAGGTGTGCTTAAAAGACCAAATGCAATAGCTAGTCTCTCACTATGTCCCCAGAGCAACTTAACCTTCATTGGCTCATTTACATCACGAAGAACACAACTAGTATCAGGAATGTAACCTTCTGTCTCCACCTCAAGCCTCAAGTTCTCTAATAATTGATAAATACCAGCCCAACAAGGATGTGAATCATCACTAGCAAAGAATGTGTATACCTTGTTCCCTGCTTCAATCAAACTATAACCAGGTATTTTCTTCATGCCCTGTGTCCTCATGAGGCCTCGCATGTAGTTCACTGATTCCCATTTTCTTGCTTCAGCATATATATTTGATAACATGACATAAATTCCAGAGTTCAAGTAATCTAAGGAAATTAATCTATCTGCTATTTGTATCCCCATGTTAGTATTCTTATGGGTTCTGCAACCACTGAGCAAAGCTTCAAGCACATCTGTGCTGGGTTGGAAGGGCATTTGTTTCACCAATGCATCTGCTTCCTTGAGACGGCCGGCTCCACTAAGAAGATCCAAAGGACAAGCATAGTGTTTTCCTGAGGCTTAATGTTATGATCCCTTTCCATGCAGTGGAACAAAGCCTTACCTTCTTCAACAAGGCCTGAGTGACTGCAAGCTGTTAGCAGTGAAACAAATGTAGTTTGATTTGGGTTAAGCCTTTCCTCTATCATTCTACCATAGACACCTAGAGCATAACGCCCGTGACCATGCATTCCATAACCCATAATCATAGAGTTACAGAGTATAACATCTTTTAAATGGAATCCATTATTGAATAACTTCTCGGCAGAGTGAATTTTACCACACTTGGCATACATATCAATCAACGCTGATGTAATAACTGCATCAAATGCATAGCCATGCCGGATCAAATCAGCATGGACACTCCTTCCTTTCTTGAGAGATCCTAGGTGGGCACTGTTGTGAAATCGAGAGGGATAAATATCGGGGAGATTTACACGAGCAACCATATAAGTGAATTAGACACCACACTTTGACCCAAAACCTTAAGGTTCATATTTATGGGTTTTCTCCTCACTTATATGGTGCTAAATTTTTCTATTTTTATCTGATGTGGAACTTTTTTATCTCACACTTGTACTCAACAATCTCCCCCTCAAGTGTGAGCCTACACATGCATGGACTACAAAGGATCTTATGTCCATGAATCCACAAATGCCGTCTAAACAAACGATTTGTTGGAAAATCGAGGGAGATAAATATCGGGGAGATTTACACGAGCAACCATATAAATGAATTAGACACCACACTTTGACCCAAAACCTGAAGGCTCAGGTTTATGGGTCTTCTCCTCACTTATATGGTGCTAAATATTTCTTTTTCTATCCGATGTAGGACTTTTTAACTCACACTTGTACTTCAACAATCTCCCCCTCAAGTGTGAGTCTCTTCCACATGGTAAACAAACTCCTCCTCGAGCGGAAACCAAATCTTGTACCGTTGCAACAACACTTGCAAGACTCGCTGCCTGGCCTACACATGCATGGACTCACTCGCCAGGAAGACTTTCAATACAAAGGATCTTATGTCCATGGATCCACAAACGCCGCCTAAACAAATGAGCCGGTCACCAAGTCGAACCATCGGCTATGATACCAAGACTAACAAGAGTAACAAAATTGGCAGCTACATTTTCTACTTGCATTTGGCAAAATAATTTAAGGGAATCCTCTGTTACCTCAATCCTTCTCTTCTCTGAGTTCTCTCGTTCCCCCTTTCTCTTATCTCGTTCTTCGTTACCCCCTTCAGTCCTGCTCACGGGCCACGACCAGTGGCGTCCTCCACGGCTCCGCCTCTGCTCACGACGCAACTCCGACGCTGCGAGCCTGCGACGCAGTCCGAGTCTCCAAGACTCCATCTTAGTCATCCGCAGGACCGTGGCTCCACCTTTGCTCACAGCTTACGGCCAGTGGCGTCCTTGCCTCCTCAGGCATTCTAGGCGCTCCAAATCCGCTCTTCAATCTCGATCAGGTTCACCTTCATTACTTTTCCCTAATTCTATGGAGGATGAGTTCTCTGTGAGCAGTGAGCAGTGAGGGTGTGCCCGTGTGGGGGTTGGAATTTTTATTTTGATTTTGATTTTCCTAAAAGATGTTCAGCTGATGATTATTATTATTGTTATTTTTTTTATTATGATGATTTTTATGGTTATTTGATATTTTTGGATTATTGTTGTTGTTTTTGATTATTTGATTTCTATGACACGGGCTTATTTATTAATATTGTGTAAACCCCTTTTATTCAATTTTGGAAATTTGAACTACGTTTGTCTGTTGTTCTCTATCATTCTTGTGAGTGCCATTTATGAAAGGTTTTAGTCTGAAAATTTCCACGTTGCTTTACTGATTTGGGTTTATTCGGATAAGTCCCATTTCATCAATTTTGGATTTTTGAACTGAGTTTTTTGTATGTTTTTTTTCTTGTTCCTACTTGCTTGGATAGTGAATGCCACCTATGATGTTTTGATGCATTGGTAAGGTTTCTAAACACGAAAGTTTGTACTGTTGAACTGTTCTTGTTTTGCTTGCAGTTCTTGTGAATTGGAAATTTGGAATGTGGTCCATGATTGTTTTGCTGTTCTGGATAAATGGTTCCTTTGTGAGTTTCTATTGTGGCATTAGTATTTTAAGCTAATTTTTTTGATCTCTTATTTATTAGTTTTTTTTTTTAATGTTGGGATTAAATTGCATTCAAGATATTGACAAATGACAACTTACTTTATGCTTTAGTTTTGCCATAGGTTGTAAATGAATTAACAAATGACAACTTACTTCAGCAGAAAAATAATTTGGACAATGTGTGTATTGTCCAAAATTCCAAATTAGATGGGAACTTTAAGATAAGCAAATTGTTAATATTTTGGAGTATGATCATTTTGCTTTGTATTCGAATTATACTTAGATCATATTTTGGAGTTTGGTCATTATTTTTTTGAGTGCCTACCTTTCTTTAGAATCCTGGATCCGTCGGTGCATGTAATTACATTCTTTTTTCCCATTCTTCCAAAAACGATACTTGCCTGCTTTATGGAACCACATTTGAAATACATGTCAACAAATGCAGTGGACAAAATGAGATTTGATTCAAGTTCTTTTCTAATGATACAAGCATGGAGGATTCTTCCGTTTTCCAAGTCTGATGTTTGAGAACATACTTGAATAAGGCTCACCAAAGTTCCAGAATCAAACCCAAAACCACTTTGGACTAGTCTACGAAAGAGTGCAAAAGATTCAGGTATCAGACCATTTTGAATATATCCCGAAATAATAGCATTCTATGAAATCAAACTTCTACTGCTCATGCTGTTGAAAACCATAGTAGCACTGTCAGTGTCACCTAAATTACTATATATATCAACCAACGAAGTAAGCACAAATACATCATTGCCCATGCCTAACACAAGGACACAACCATGAGCACACATTCCAACTTTTTTAAGTCCACTCTCTCCACACGCTTTGAGTAAGCTCACCATTGTAACTGGACTCAGCCTTAACCCACCACCAATCATCTCAAGGAACATTTGAATTGCCTCCGTGAAGAGGCCCTTCTGCACATAACCACCAATGATCGAATTCCAGCATACAACATTCTTTTCTGGCACCCCATTAAAGACTTTTTGTGCATCATCAAGATAGCCACACTTCACCAAAAAATTAACCATCGAACTACTGACATAGGGATGCAAATGAAACCCCTTTCTAACAGCTGTCCTAACAATTTCCATGCCAATCTCATCATCCAACAAGCTAATGCATAACATACACGTATAAGTATCGATTTCTATATCACAAGACCCCATCATTTTGAACAACTTGGGAACCTCCGTGTGCTGCTGGTTCCTCAGGAACCCGGCCATCATGGCATTGCAAACAGTAGTTTCCGGTAGAGAACATTGATCAAACATCTTGTGGGCATGGACAAGAAAACCAAATCAGAGTAGACCCTGATGAGTTTTGCGGTCAAAAAGTTTTCAGTGGACACCTAATTCTTGATAATCTGTGCATGGATGGACTTGACATGGATAAGGGTGTTTGAGAATTGATGCAAGAGTGAGGAGAAAATTGAAGGAGGTTGGTTGAATAATGGGGCATGATGAAGAGAAACAAATGTTGGGGGAGGAAGAAGAGTTTAGTTGGTGTTCTAGTTACGTGCTTTGTTACCTCTTGGTGGATGCTAAACCTAGGTTTAGACGTGTAGTTCAATTTTGGTTTTCTTACATTTGTTTTCAGAAGAAGAATTTATTTATGTGTTTGGATGCAGGAAATATAAAATTTAGATAAAAATTAAAATGCATCAATTAAAATTCTTGGATTTTTAAAATTTATTATTTGGATAAATTAATTTAAATTCTTTCATCAATGAGCTCCTCACCAACTCCAATTTCCTTGTCCATCTTCATGAAACATGAACATATCACCTCGCACCAATCTAGTCTTTTGTCTATTGCGATCTCCCTCACTACTTCCTCCGTCAGCAACAAGTGCATCCTATCACGACAAGCGTTGGCCACCAAGTGAGCTCGATTTCACTTAGTAAATACCATTGTTTTTGTAGCACCAACAAAGCCAATCATTCGTCCAAGTGAGCTTAATTGGGATAGCTCTAATACAGTCCATTGTGCTTGGCGAGAAAAGTGAGGAGAACAACTTAGAATTCCAAGTTCCCCCCTCTTGCCCAAACAACTCACTTACTGTCATATTTGGCTCAACACTCACACCTTCATCGAAAAGGATTCTAGCTTCGGGCAGGTTTGACACCCATTTATCCTCCATAAGATGAACATGCATACCATTTCCTATCCTCCATTGGCATCCATCTTGAAACAACCACTTTGACTCCATGATAGAAGACCACATATAGTTAGGCCTAAATCCCTTGGTGGCTTCCAATAACAATTTGTTTGGGAAATACATTACCTTAAAAACTCGAGCCATCAATGATTGGTCTTGGACTAACATAGATAAACTTGAAGACTTGGGATTTAGACCTTCCTATCAAGGTGGTAAGATCCATCATATACCTATCATGACTCTCCATTACCTTTACTTTCTCTTAGATTCTTAGAATGTGAGTTTGAACCTAACTCAACCCCAAAAGCTAGCTCAAAGGGTGAAGGTTGTCCTTCACTTATATACTCTATCTTGGCTTTATCTTTAGCCGCTGTGAGATTTGGATTTTTTTTCAATACTTCTATCAGCTGGATCAACTCATCAATCATGGGACTAGGCACATTTTAGCTACAAGAGAGTTTCGACTTGCTGTAGTTTATCCTTTGTCCATAAGCATTTTCATAAGATTTTAGAATAACAACAATCTGATGGGCCTCCTCTGTTGTTGCTCTATAGAAGATAATACTATCATCTGCAAAAAAAATTGTGATATAACAGGTGCTGAGTTAGCCACCCTAATCCCATGAATCCTACCTTGAACCATTGCTTTTGTGAACATAGCAGACAAGGTCTCAACACACTGAATAAACAAGTAGGGTGATAGGGGATTCCCTTCTCTGAGACCTCTCTAGGGTCTAAAAACTCTATGAGGACTGTCATTCACCATCACTGAAAAAGAGACAGTTGTCACACATTTCATAATCAAAGAAATCCATGACCTAGGAAAGCCCATAGAGCCAAGCATAATTTCCAAGAAAACCCATTCAACTTTATCACAGGCTTTAGATATATCCAATTTAAGTCACATAAACCACTTCTTTCCCTTCTCCTTAAGCTTCATATAGTGAAAACACTCAAAAGCAATGATGGCATTATTTGTGATCAATCTATCAGGAATAGAAGCACATTGGCACTCCCCCATAATATTGGGCAAAATCTTCTTTAGTCTATTAGCAATTGTTTTTGTTACCAACTTAGACAACACATTGCATAGACTTATAGGGTGAAACTCACTAGCATAAGCAGGATTTTTAACTTTAGGAATGAGCACAATGTGAGTTTTGTTTATACTTGAAGGATTCCCCCCATCATTTAAAATGTTAAGCATTGTTTTTGTCACATCTAAACCTATAGTATTCGAGTATTTCTTGTAAAACAAAGCATGTGTGCCATCAGGACTAGGTACTTTAGTGAGGTGCATCTGTTTGAGGGCTTCTACAACCTCTTCCTCCATGAATTTTCATTCAAAAGGTCAAGCATATTTGGATTGACTCTATTTCCCACCTCACTAGATACTTCAAGAATACCTGTAGGATCAAAGGAAGTATATAAAGCAGTAAAATACTCTGTTAGAACCTCTGTAATATCCTCCTCATCATTATAGAGATTGTCATTTTCATCCCTGAGTCTTTCAATGGTGTTGACCTTTTTCCTTTGCAATGCCTTCCTGTGAAAAAAACCTAGTATTTAGGTCTCCATGTTGAAGCCAATTGGCCTTAGACGGTTGCTCCCAGAAAATTTTTTCCTACCATAGAAATTTATCTAACTCTCTCCGCTAGAATAGTGGCTTGAATAGTTTCTCCAGTTTGCTTTTCACTCTGCAGAGAAATAATTTTTTTCTTTCCCTTTTTTATCTTCCTACTCAAACCTCAAAACTCCTCATTCCCCCACATCTCCAAATTTGAGCCTGTTCATGCAATATTTGATTTTATATGACCCCCTTCCTCCATGAATGAGCAACAATACTCTCACACTCCTCCTCCTCCACTCAAAGCTGTTCAAAATAGTACAAATTTTCTTTGTGCCTCCTCTTCCTTCTTCAAGTATCAAACATAACTAGTATTGGGTTATGGTTAGACCCCAATCTAGCTAGATGGGATATGTGCATTTTTTTCCTTCCAATATTGCCTCCCATGCATAACCATTGGGCTGAATCATCAATCTTCAAAGAATGAATTAGATCCATGGTCAAATGCTTCCAACTATCCTTTGGAAAACCATAGACACATGATAGTAAGAACTTCACATTGAGAGATTGTGAAGTTACCCACACATTAAATGGTTCTGCGAGAAGGAAACAATATCCACCAGCAGCTTCTCAATCCATATAACAAACATCCAACTCTCTTCCTCCCTTCACCCATATAGTTAACTCCAAACATACTACTCAGGTCATTATAGTCTTGTAATTTTTTTTCTCAAACTCAAATGAATATAAACTCTGTCTACTGTTATTATAATTATTTTGTTATAATCTCATCAGTACTTTCCTAGTTACCAGTATAAATAATAAAATAGTATTCAAAATACTAATAACTATCAATATATATATATATATATAATCATTTTACTTATTTATTTATTTTGGTAAAACTAGAAAAAAAGAAGAATGTTACATTTCTTATTATCATAATCTGTATTATGATAACAACTTTTAATTTTAATTAAAGACCTTATCAAGTCAACTATTTAATTTAAATAGTTTAATGTGATTATGGAAACAAAAATATACTTTATTAAAAAAAATAAAATTGATTGCGAGAATAATTGATTCTTGACAATATGTATGTATTTCTATCAAAGATATCCCAACGATCAAAATGTCATGACCATAGCCATCCACTATTTAGTGAGCACTCTAGAACATAGCCATCCACCCTTCAGCAAGCACTTTAACACATTATTTATTATGACTACTAATCATACAATGTTTGAGAGATAGAATGAAAGACTTGTCATGTAGTTGATACCATTGAAACAAGTTTTGAAGAAGCTGATTATTGGTAGGCAAAGGAAACTAGATGGATTAATGTGTATGTGTACATTAGTCCCACTAGTTTTCTTTGCCTACCAATATATCAATCTTTTTAATTTTCTTGCCAACTACAGATAATTTGGAGATTGAAAGCCAACACTATGCCCATTCCTTATAAACCATAGTTAATATGGAGATTGAGAGCCAGCACGATGTCTTTTGCCTACTAACCAAATATAGAATACAAGATTGAAACTTAACATAGTTTCAAATTCAAGGTAACACAGAATACAAACCAACTTCGTAAAAACTTATTTCAATGGAGTGTACTTATTGACAAGTCTTTTGGTGGAATCAACAAAGTTTAAGAGATAAAATGAAAGACTTGCCATGAGATGATTCCATTGAAACAAGTTTTGAAGAAGTTAGTTCATCTTTTGTGCTACTATTAATTTGTAACTGAGTTGAGTTTCAATCTTGGTATTCTTCGTGGTTAGTAGGCAAGGGGCATCCTGTTGGCTCTCAACCATCGTATTCTTTGTGGTTGATTGGCAAAGCATCCTGTTGGCTTTCAATATCTGTATTCTTTATGGTTTCTAGGAAAGAGGCATCATGCTAGCTTTCAATCTCCATATTGTTTATAGTTGGTATGCAAGGAAATAAGAGGAATTGGTATATGGTAGGCATGGAAAACCAAAGGGACAAATGCATAGGTAGGCAGGGAAATGTCTTCATTGTTTGCTTTTCCATTACCTTCACAAACACTTTTCTTTCCATCTTGAAAACTTTCTCTTTTTCAACAACTTCACCACTATTTTTCTTTAACTCCTCCATCATGTTATCAAGCAACCTATGATCTTGTCCCACCACATAACTGATTCTATCAACCACAACCTCTGTTGTAGGAATCCTCTTTCCCCACCTTTTCATGGCCCTCCTTGACCTATAACCCCCATAATATGATTCCCAAACGTCTTCATCTACTCCATTTAACATATAACCCCCCATTCATCCATCTCTCAATACCAATCTTAATTTCTCTTAATTCCTATTTGGAGAACACTTCCCCCTTAAACCTACAACTCTTGCACTTGCAATGAATCCTCCAATTCACTGACCTCTCATTCCTTGGATGCATGAATCACCAAGTAGTACCCAACATGCAACCTCCTTGTATTGAGACAACAAGAGTGGTTTATAAAGGGAGGTAACAAACCACAACTCAACACCATAACAATCATTGTCCCTTTTTAACACATTCTCGGTGACAGTTAAAACTATGTACGTATCCCATTTCCCGGAGGCTCTATGCTATGCGATAAGGGGAATAGATATTGTACGTAACCTTATCCTTGCATATGCAAAGAGACTATTTTCGGATTCAAACCCATGACCAACAAGTCACCGAGACACAACTTTACCGTTGTGCTAAGGCTCGCCCTCTTAAAATTATGTACCCCATTGTCCGAAGGCTTCACGCTATGCGCAGGCAAGGGAGAGAGATATTGTACGCAGCCTTATCCTTGCATATACAAAGAGGCTATTTCCGGATTCGAATCCATGACTAACAAGTCACCTAGACACAACTTTACTGCTCTGTCAAAGCTCGCCCTCAGAATGAGAGTTCATATTTGTAAATACAACAACTGTATAATTGTAATTGATAGCTAGGAAATTTTTTCAGGGAATGTATATCCCTAATTTTGGATGTAATTGATTATAGGAATATGTCTAGGCTTAGCTTAACTTTAGGAAGGTACGACATTTGATTCTTTTTATACACTTGTATATATTTGGATCCAAGTTAATGAGAAATAGGAGGTTCCTACCCACAACCGTGGTTTATTAGTTCACATATATAAAAATTAGTTTCATCATTGAGAATGTGTGTTGGCATATATAAGAATCATTTTATCATTGAGAATGTGTGCAACCAAAACTGAAACAAGAAAGAGTGTAGAAGCACGCCTTGTGTGATTGAGCTTTTTGAATATTTAAAATTTTAAACAATAAAATTTGGAAAATGTTTAAAAGAACATGCAAATTATCATGATGATTTAGAATTAGAAAGTCTGGATATAATACATAGGGGTGGAAAAATGATAGATTGAATAAATTTTTAGTCGAATTATACTGGATGGGATAAAAAAATTTCACTAAAAATTCATTTAAAAAATGCATTTCATTTAATTTTTTTATTGACAAATATTATTGTTAATTTTTCTTAGTTTTGTTTGCAAAGAGGATCGAATCCACAACTTTTTTTCTCTTTCCTTTTTCTTTAACTATTCAATTCATCTTATATTTTCTAAATTCATTCCATTCATGATTATGTAATAAAATCTAATCCAATTCATTTTAACCCAGTGAGCACTTAAACACATGGCTTGGTCACCTGGGTTTTTACAAGCATTACCCTTTCCCCTCCAAATACTAAATTTGCTAGGCTAGACGCATCAACAAGATAACAACAACGATCATCTTAATTTTATAATCCCTTAAGAAATAGGCTGCTAGCAGTGGTACCATATCCCACACACAAAAATAAATAAAAAATAATACTAGTGCTAATAATAGAGCAACGTTAAATGGTTTAGACAGCTTCTTCCTTTGAACTTCCTCATCTCCTTCACTGATATTATTTATTTTAGCTATCGCTATGTCGTACTTAGTGTACATGGACACAAATTCTCCAATTGCCACAGTAGCTGACTCAGTTATTAATCCTGTGAAGCCTACAAGAATCATGGCTATAAGGCTTTCTTTAACGTCAACAATCATCATTAATGTTGCAACTGCTATCACTCCATTATTGGCTCTCGACATTCGATGCACCCTTTAAGAATTGTCAATGTTGTTCCTCACATTAACCTCCATCAATTTGATGTCGAAGAACATCTTTCATGCCCTAGCTAAGTATTAATATGCATAATATTAGTATAACATTTTGATAATAACTAATTACATCATAATGTCTATTTATATTATATTATCAATTAATTACTAGTGCTTTGTATTTTTATTCTTTTTAACTATTAAAAAGTATTAAGTATAAAGTATATACCATGTATTATATACCATGAATAAGTAAGATAAAAGAAAGGAAATGGATAAATGGATAAGTATGTGCGTATACATCTGCGTCCACGTGTGTTTGTTGGAATTTAGAGTCCTAAACCTTTCAACTTTCATCTCAATTATTTATTTCTCTCACCAATTAAATATTAGAACATTTTCATCTTAATTACTTTTTAAACCTTATTTTTGCACACTCCATCTTCATTGAATTTTGAACTCTAATTTTGGTACCCATCTTAATTATTCTTTAAACCCTAATTTTGTCCCTATTCTTTATTATTCTTTAAATCCTTTTCATCTAGTTTCTCTCCTTTATTTTCTTTTCTATAAAAAATATAATTTTATCGTAATTTTATTACCAGCATTGAATACGATGTTTTTCAGCAAGCTCAATATTAGTACCATGTGTTTTCTATCAATGTGATGCTTTGTGAATTTCATCAATTCTATATGTAATATTGTGCGTTGTAAGATATTGTGTGTTGTTCTTTCGTCAATAAGTTGCCACAATTACTTGAAGGAGTTGCGTTTTTATTTCGCCAATATTATGCATAACTTCATTTGATGTTACTTGAAAATATATACCTATTCTGAAATTTATGAAAGAAAGGGTACGAAGGAATAGAGGGGAATAGCAATATTTCTAGAAGAGGGGTTTGATGGATGAACAAATGAATTAAAATGAAAAGGAACCACATTTTTGAAAGAGGGGATGTGGAGGAACGGATGGGAATAACACATTTATCCACTGGTGTTGACATCTGTATCCTAGTACTAGTATTACCAGTTAATTTGCCGGTTGGCTTCCAAGGGGCTTGCATAATGTATTAGTGTATACTCCCTCTATTTCTAAATAACTGTCGTTTAAAGTCTATTTTCACAAACCAAGGTAACTAATACTTCTTTAAAAAAAATTGATAAAATTGTTAGGCCTTCTGCTATTATAGTTATGTTCGATTTCAGCAAGTTTTTAATTAAATTCAAAAGTTTATTTGATTGTTATATAAATAAATTTTTTCTAATAATTTCTAATATTTTTTGAAACGCAATTGAAGTAATATTTATAAAAATGTTTGTTTCTAACTTTTAGTTTTTTTTTTCTTCCTTTGTTATCCTTAATATATTTATTAAATTTTTAAATTATCTTTTTTAAATAAATTATGTTTTTATTATTTTCTATCATTTTATATTTTTCAGTTAATTTAACAGTTAAGTTTACTGAACACTTATAATTTAATAATTTAATAAACTAATTTTAAAGTTTCAATTTTTAACTACCAATTAACTTGTCAGTTGTCAGCTAATTTTTCAACAATTTTAACGATCATAATCATCTTGTGAATTCACTTTCCCAAAACACTTATTTCTCTCTTCATTAATAGTTTTTATTTATGTTTATGCCTATTAACCAATAAGGTTATGTTTGACAAAAGTAGTTAAAAATGTTAGCTGAAAGCTGAAAGTTGACAAACTATCTTATTAAATTATAAGTGTTCAATGAAATTAGCTATTGAAGTAGCTGAAAAGGGTAAATAATAAAATCATGATTATTTAAAAAGACAATCGGGAAATTGGATAAATATACTTAGGATAAAAATGGACAAAAAAAAACTAGATGTTAAAAGTTAACATTTTAAAAATTTTTACTTGAAGTAGCAATACAAAAAATGGTAGAAACTACTAAAAAAAACTTTTTTTTTTATCGAATACTCAAACAAACTTTTCAAGTGGTAGAAAAAAGCTAAAAACTAGCTTAAATGTCTTGCCGAACATAACATAAGGTCATGTTTAACAAAACTAGCTGGAAGTTGAAAAAGTAGTTGGTCGCTGAAAGTTGGAAAGATATCTTATTAAATCATAAGTATTTGGTAAAATTATTAGTCAAAGTAGCTGAAAATGTAAAATTATATAAAAGATAAAAATAATAAATTTTTACCTTAAATAGAAAAAATTTAAAAGAAAATCTAATAATAAGTATTTAAGGACAAAAGGGAAATGAATATAAAAAAAATAGAAGTTAGAAACTAGCGTTTTAAAAAATGTTACTTTAAGTAGCGTTCCAAAAAACGTTAGAAGCTGTTAACAAAACTTGTTTATCGAACACTCAAACACACATTTTAATTAGTAAGGTTATGTTCGGCAAAATTAGTTGAAAAGTTAACTGAAAAGCTAGTTGAAATTTGAAAAGTTGATTGATTGCTAAAAATTGAAAAACTAGTTTACTAAATTTTAGTGTTTGGTAAAACTAACTATTAAAGTAGTTAAAAAGTATAAAAAAACAAAAAAAATGATAAAATCTTGATTTATTTAAGAAGGGTAACTAAGAAATTGGATAAATATATTAAAGATAAAAATGAAAAAAAATATAAAAAACTAGAAGTTAGAAACTAATGTTTTATAAAACATTATTCAAATAAAAATTGCTAAAAGCTACTAAAAAGTTATTAAAAGTTTTTTACCAAACAGTCAAACAAAAATAAGTTTTTCAGTTAATAAAAAATGTTAAAAATAAACTAAAATATCTTACACAACATAACCTTAAAAACCATAGAAAGAAGCTGAAATATCTTGCTTAACATAACCTAAATTACTATTTCATCTTTTTTAAAGATTCAATTATTTATTTAAGAATGTATAACATAATAAATGTGGGTGAGGATATAATTGATAAAAAAATAACTAATCTAATCTTAAACTTAAAAAAAAAAACATTTTTTTCCTCCAAAAATTAAACAATTAAAAGAAACATACAGAGGGCAAGAATAGAAGTGTCTCTTCACTTTCTTGTCAAGCAGTAACCTTTACAAGACATAAGAAAACTTTCCAAATTTCAAGCAATTAATTAAAACACCAAAACACGATGAATTTTAACGTGAAGTCCAAAAAGCAAGGATTCACGGGTGAGGCAGCAAAGTGACCAGAAATAAAAGGTTCATGACCAGGAAAAAATAATAAAAGGAAAAAGCTCTTCTTCCATGGCCATCGCACCTTCACCGCCCACCGTCGGCTTCTTCTTCTCCGACGCAGCGATCGCAACTTCAGTCGGAACCTCAGACAACAGCTTCTTCTCCAACAGCAAGCATGTCGGCTTCTTCTTTTCCGACGTAACGACAACAACTTCTTTCTAATCCTCACTATCGCCACTTGCGCCACCACCACCATCCGCTCACGCAGCTGCTGCTTCTCCGTCTTCGTCTACTTTACAGTGACCATTTCCTCCGCAACGCTCTCTTCTCCGACAACCACGACAACTTCTGGGTTTTTGCAGATCCACTCCACTCCTCCGCACCATCTTCTCCATTGCTCTCTGCCACTGATGCCCCGAAACCATGATTGACAGATCTCCTTAGTCATGGATTTTGTTGATTTCCTTATTTTTTCCCAGATCTCCTTGTGTTTCTTCACCAACAAAAACATAACCAGACAACATCAAACACAAAACGTTTCACCCAAAAAAGAAACACAAAAAACATTTCATAATTTAAAAGTGGCTGTTGGAAACAAAACATTTCATAATTTAAAAAAAGAAAGGTATTTGAATCGGTGGAAGATGTTGAGGAAGCTGTTGCACAAGTTCGGATATGTGAATTGTAGAAAAGAAGAGAAAGAAAGAAATGGTGCCACCATGGACAGCGGAGCTCCTCTGTTTGAGACGATTTTTGGCCGACACAAGTGGTGGACAAATCCAGTGGTACATTGGGAGGAAGAGCCGGTAACCACTCACAAATCTAAACTGTTTATTATTTTAATAATATATCATACGGCTAAAAATACTACTTCACGGATGTACCTAAAAAATAGTAACTTCATGTTAGACTCAGCTCCAAAACACGTGAGTCAAATGGTTCACGGGTGTAGAAGCGAGATATATATATATATATATATATATATATATATATATATATATATATATATATATATATATATTACTGCGAATTTAAAAAGAAAAGAAATAGTTAACGCAAAATGACAAATGACATTTATGTCCTCCATTAGAATTTTGTAAAACATTAGGTAAATATCCCTCCCAAAAGGTGCGTTGGACGATTGTCTCTTGGCCTCTTCTATAGCTCCGTTGGAAGGAAATTGATCCGCACCAGGTGCTCACCAACATGTCACACACGGCGGAGGATCTCCGGCGCGGTGTAGGCCAACGTGTCACAGATGTTGAGCCTTGCTGCGGTGATAACAAGCCTCGTGTTTGGCCTTGAAGGAGGAGGCCAAGAAGAAGAAGGCCAGTTGGTAGAAGGGAGAACCTAACGGTAAAGAAGGTAGCAAGTTGAACCATATATTTAATGGTTCACCCTAGAACCTTCTTTCAAACAAGTTGGAAACAAGAAGCAGATTAAAAGGACAGTGACACCTTAGCAGGGGGAAGAGATCCATCCGAGAACCATGTAGATCTTAGGCAACATATAGCTCCGATCTTGCAACTTAACTGCTTGTTGGCATAATCCAAGACAAATTATCAATGAATAAGTTGAATAATTTTTTATTCATGAACAAGTGGAAAATCCATCATGTCAAATCCAAGACAAATTTAATTATGACTTCTGCAACTATAAATCAATTTGGTATCTAACATTACTAAATCCATTAATTTCATTCCTGAATGTATACTGATGTTATGAACTAAAATGAGTCATGCAAAAGAGTCCAAATAAGTAATAGTTCTCAAAATAGGAAATTAGTTTGACTGATCCTTATCATTAGAAATTAAATTGTTGTTAATATCAAGGGTTGATATTTTATCCTTTTATGGTTATGTTAGACAAAATTAATCGAAAAGTTAACTTAAAATTGGAAAATTAGTCTGTAGTTAAAAGTTATAAAGCTAGTTTATTAAATTATAAATATTTGATAAAATTAGTTGTTGAAGTAATTAAAAAATATAAAATGCTAGAAAAATAATAAAATCTTAATTTATTTAAGAAAAATAACTAATTGAATAAATATATCGATGATAAAAAATGAAAAAAATAAAAAAAAGTTAAAAATTAGAAATTAATCTTTTATAAAATTTTACTTCAAGTGACATTTCAAAAAGATTAAAAGATATTAAAATTATTTATTTACATAACAGTAAAACAAAATTTTCAGTTAATAAAATAAATTAAAAATTAATTGAAATGTCTTCTCCACCTTTATCTTTAGGAAGTAAAATGATTAATACCTTTCCCATATTGAGGACTTTTCCTGATAAACTGGATCCAGTTAAATCCTTGCTGTTTGATTCAAAGATGACTTCTAGTTGAAGTAAATGCGCCAGATATTCTAGGCCAGATCTCTCGAATTGACCCCCCAAAATCTCAGCGCCTATCACTTCATTTGAAGGATGATTCCTTTTTGAATTTTTTTATTCCCTCTCAAATCTCAATGGTCCAGAGGGAGTTAACTCCATGATTGCACACTCGAAGGAGCATCATGAAATTAATGGCACGAATCCAAGAATGGGGGAAACGGTTCATAGAAGAATTGTGCAAGTAAAGATGGAATCCTAAGTTCTAACACTATCTTAAAAAGCATCACACTAACTGGATGTTTAGATTAAAGTTAAAAGAACCAAAAAGTAGTTTTATTCTGGAAGCAACAATCTTTTCCTTCGTCATTTGGTGCATTGAAATTGGTTATTGTACATCTGCATCTCTCATTAGATAGAGCTTCTGCCATTATGGCATTAACTAGAAGTCTAAACTTTCTTTCTAAACCTGTTACAGTGATATTCATATAAACTTTCTTCTCTTTATCTTTCCATCTTTCACTTTCATGATTTGACTTGAGAAAAAAATGAAAGAAAGGAAGATTGATGTTTATTTTCCTTTACGGGTAAAATCGAAGTTAGAGTTGGGTACGTTTATTTACATTTATTGAGATTCAAACAATGCCATAATTCTGACAAGGTCCGATTTTAGTTATCGTAGGTAGCATAAGGGCTAGATGCTCATCATACAGTTAAGGATTTTCAACAAGAGAACAAGTCAAAAAGAACAGAAATTTCTGTAAGAATTTCATAAGGAAACAATATATCAATTGATTTCTTTACACGCTCATACAGGGGTTAACAAAGAACAAACCAAGAAAAGAATAACTGAATCAATGAGGCTGACTTTCTTATTTCACCTCGTATGACCAGTTTGCAAACCGCAGTGTGGAAAACTATGTCAAATAATGAGAGAACAGAAGAAACTTATAGTTCTTTGCAGAACTATACCATTCAAAGTTGCTGCAACTTACGAATATGTTCCAATAATGAAGTAGCCTTCCGTTTGGCCCTCTCTGTGCCATTTCGAGCAAGTTCAGAGAGAGATATGACAGCACCAAGTCTACTTATACAAGCAAGATTATCTGCATCCCTCTTGCACAAGGCAAGAAGAATAGCAGCTGCATTCTCTTTATTGCGAGGCAATCCGGTCCTCAACAGATCTATCAAAACTGGTAGAGTGCTGGCTTTTACTATGGCAACTTTTGCCTCTTGGTGGCTGGCAAGAACTGACATTATTGTTAGGGCTTCGTCGACCATTGATTTGCTTGAATCTGTAAGCATTTTCAACAGTGCTGTGGTGATCCCTGCCCTAATGGCCCTGCCCTTGTTCCCTTGATAAATGCATAGATTGAACAATGCTGTTGCTGCATCCTTCTTTCCTCTAGGACTCCCATTTTGGAGCAATTCCACCAAAGCTGGTATAGCTCCTGAGGCGCCAATTATTATCTTGTTCTCATCTGCAAGTGACAAGCTGAAAAGGGTTGCTGCTGCATTTTCTCTTGCTTCCATGGTTCCAGCCCGGAGGACTTGGACAATGGACGGAATGGCACCAGCAAGCATTATAAGTCCCTTGTTGTTTTCATATATGGAAAGGTTGAGAATTGAAGTAACTGCATTGTCTTGTGTCAATACATCTTCTGATGTTAGAAGGTTGACTAGAACTGGAATTGCTCCAGCTTCAGCAATTAGTATTCTATTATCAGTACTTCGTTTGGATAGCGATCGAATTTCAGTAACAGCTGCTCTACGCTCCTCAACAGATCGGCTGGAGAGCTTCCGGACCAGAGCTTCGATTGCTGCTATGTCACCTGTAACATCTCTGAACGATCCATCACTCTTCTTTAATTTCCCATTGGTTAGTCCTGTTGGCTGCTCAATGTTGTGTTCTATACACCACTGAGAAATAAGGCTCCTTAAAACATAATTTGGTGTAAGGGTCAAATGCTGGAGCTTCTGCTGAGTTTTCGGACATGTAGTATTTCCACAATCTATCCATCTCTGTATGTAAGATCTCTCATATGTCTGCAGAATACCATAAACAGGGAGTTTAGAAGAGCAAAAAAAATAAAATTGTGGGAATATTTCTTGTGTTGATGCAACATGAGATGAACTAACCTGACCAGTGGCTACAATAACAGGATCCTTCATTAGTTCCAAGGATATAGGGCAAAGAAAATCTTCAGGAATCACAATTGCTTCAGGCTTTTTAACCTCCGGTAGACTCTTTGTCTCGGAAATTTCTTGACTTTCAGGATCAGTTGCATTTAAGGAAACTTCAACTTCAGTAGGGATGCTCCTTGTTCTTTCTAAGCGAGTTCTGGCAGGATTTGTGCTGCAACTTTTCTCTTCATTGTTGATAGGAATGCTGTCTAGTTCTGATAAATTTTCAGGGCAGCTGTGTTGTTTGTGTAACCTACTCACAGATTTGCCAAGAACCTGACTAATTTCTTCAGCCAGTGGCTGGGATAATTCATGAGATGGCATCTTTGAAATCATAAACCCGTATTTATCCGTGGCTCGTCTCAATTGTGTTCTCACCAAATCCACCTAGAAAACCAGAAAATATCAGCAAATTCACTCCGGCAAATTGTAGATAAAATTAACAATACTTAAAAAAAAAAAAAACACCCCATTTATCCAAATTCTACCTGCTCCTTGACTTCCTCTGAGATGTCCAAATCGTCATATGGCAAATTGCTCAACAGTTTCTCCAATTTCCATGTCACACACTGAAATTGTAAGATAATGGTCTTTGCAGCTCCATCCTTAAATCAAGATACATCAAAATTCAGAGATGTACACAGACATCCTTTTTACAGATATACATGCCCACAGAAATTCAACCCTCGTAAGATGCCAACTTAAAATAATTCAAGAAGTGCAAATTCTTCTCCCTATTTAAAGAACACATTGTAAAGACACAAATATTTACCAAGACAATCACAAAGAACAGCACACAAAATGCCAAACAAAAGAACAATTCCAGCCAATGAAACATTTTTTTCGATTCCCTAAATATATCCATATCCTTCTTCTGAGGCAATCCTGATTGAGACACGGTTGAGCTCTAAATGCGAACACCTCTCCTTACAGGAATTCAAGCATTGGTTCGACCCGCTATGAATTATGATAGACTAGACTCCTCAACAAAATCCAACCCATTTTTAAACAACATAATGGGAACATAAGCAACCATTGAGTAACATATATGGGAAGTATTCTACTTTCTCCTAAAAAACATAACCATAAATAGCGGTTTGATTGCACGCATCACACCAATCTAAACAAAAAAATCGAATCCTATAAAAAAAAACTATATAATTTCCCGAAATATCCACTCTCACAAGTCACAAGTAACAATGGAACTTCATAATGAACCTGATCAAAACTAAACTATTTTCTTTCTATACGATGCCATTTTGGGAATGCAAAAAAAAAAAAAAAACTCAAACTTTAACGGTTTCAGCTGGCTGAGGTACAGATCTAAACTACTCAAAAAACCGAACAAAACGACGGCGTTTGAGATGGATCGAGAGACTCACAGAGGAGCAATTGGAGCGGAAGTTTCTAGCGACGGAAAGCAAGCGTCTAGCGGAATGAAGCGCGAGGACCAGATCAGAGGACCACGTTGAAGACGCCGAGGAAGAAGAGGACGATGAAGAAGAAGAAGAAGAAGAAGAAGAAGCGGAACCAACGACATCGTTGTTGTTGTTGAGTTCCTTAATCTCCTCGAAGAGGTGGGTGAGGAGGGAGATCCGGCGAACCAGATCGGTGCAGTCCTTGCGGAACATGGCGTCGGCGCTGGAGGAGGACCCCGCCGAGCACATTCCGGCGATGTCGTGGACCAGGCACAGAAGCTCCGGCGTGTGGTCTCCGGCGAGCTCGTCGCCGGGCATTGTCGACGCTGCTAAGGTTATTAAGGCTAAGGCTAACGTTGTTGTTGTGTGTTTGTGTGCTGTGTTCGAGGAAAGTCAGAAAGAGTCTAATAAGGTGTTTGTGTGAAGAGACTTGTTAAATGTCGACACGTACAAATACACAAAATAAATCGCTGTAATAATAATGTCTTGTGTTGGTGCTTGCGAGGCTTCACGTTCACCGGGTTTTCTAAATTATTACAGTATCAGTTAATTAAATAAAAAAATTGATAATTAAAAGTTTATGAAAGTTGGATTCCCATAATCCACACTCTTTTAAAATATGAGTTAGTTGTTTTCAGTTTTCTTACCAACTAAATTAATATTTGTTGGTCAGTTACTTAATTCAATTTCTAACAAAAATGAAGAAAAAGAGAGAGGAAAATAGTCAAAATACGGTTTCTGATGGATAGTTTTATTAGTTAATTAATTAATAATTTAATAATTGGTTCGTTCATTCTTGAGAGGGTTAACTTAACGCCTTAACTGGGGAAAGCGAGAATCTCGGAGATTGAAAATTGGGAGGATAATGAGAGAGAGAGAGAGAAAGGATACAAGAGGATACAGTTGGGTTTGGAATATTATGAATTGTAATGCATGCAACTAACCACTATTTTTTTTTTTCCTTTTTAATATGTATTTTGATGTCTTAAGACTTTCAACGAAATTTTTGCTACTAGCTAGTAGCTATTTCGTACTCTAGGTTGAAATTTAATTTTGAGTATTTGACACGTTCGGATTTCAGAAACTAGACTCAATATATGTTTTTTGGTACATAGACTATACTTTAAGTTATCTCAATTTAGTCTAATATATATTCAACAACGAAAAAAATAGTCTACTATCTTATATTATTTTCAGAAGTATAATTTATGTAACAATTTAATTAAAAAGTACTGGCAATATATATTTTTTATATTTTTATTTTAAAGATTATATATAAAATGATTTTTAATTTATTAATAATGTAATTACACTGACCAAAAACAAGATTTTCTTTAAATAATTATATGTTAATAATAAAAATTTAATTTAATAAATAATATTTTATACAACATAATATTATATTATATTAATATTAATATTGTCTATCTTAAAATATATATTATAAAATATACTTTAATTATAGACTTATATTTTTTATTTTACATTTTAACTATACATAGTATTAAAATTTATATATTGTGTCAATATATTAAGTTGAATTACTCTTATTTCATACATACATACATTATATATATATATATATAAGCTTTTAATCAAGTTTGAAAAAATTTAAGTAAAATTTCCTATCAATATTTGGAATTAGATTTAAAAAATCCAATAAATATTCTACCGGCTTGCATATCCTAAATACATTTTTTGATAAATAAATATTTTACAATCAAACAAATGAATTTACTATTTCATAAATTAAATTATAAAGCATGAAAACAAGTCATTAACGCCATTTAAAATTTCTTTGTAACAATATTGTTAGCATTTAAATATATTTAATTATTTATTGAATATAAACATTGCGCAATGTACGTAGAAATAGTGATAAATTATAAACATAGGCAGCGGCGGAGCCGCGTGACAGCAAGGTGGCAACGTGGAGCACAGGTCTGAAATTTTCTTTTCTTATAGAAACTAGAAATAATGTGAATAAAAAAAAACAAAAAGATATAGCTTTTTTAAAATTATCGTATTTTGGCTAGCTTTTTTTTTTAAAAAAAAAAAAAGAAATATTTTGTTAGCTATAAGTTTCATAAATTGACAATATTTTCTGAACTGTCTAGCATCTCTCTCTTCCATTCCTTTTCCTTTTTCGATAAGCAAAAATCCACTACCGTCTTTTTTTTGGGGATAAACTGTTATTTGGGTTCCCTCATAAGTGTAATTCAGTATCATCTTATCAAAATATGAATTAAATATGTGAAAGTATAATTTATCTGTAACTTTAGTTATTCTATTAAAAAGATTTTCGTTAAAATTAATATTTATGTGTATGTGACAAATCATATGCTTACATAGTAATTGATAATGCACATATAGATGATAAATGATAGTTGAATTAGTGTAATTTTGATCTTTAACCAGACTATCAGTTGTCCTGTATGTATTGGATTGTCATTGTCATTTATGTGAGTACTGTCAATTATTACGTGAATAGATAATATGTCATATAGACACGTACTTTAATTTTAAAGAAATTTTTCAATGACAAAATTAAAGTGACATACAATTTACATTTTTAAGAATTTAAATGATATTTTGATATTTTCAATTTCAGATATATAAGTCACTGTGAATTACACTTTCAGAATCAAACTGACATTGAATCCATTTTTTATAATGGGTGCTCATTACTTTTTTTCTTCTTCTACCATCAATGTGAGATATTTAGGCATTAAATGTCTATTTTTACTGAAAGATAACGTGGAGCTTGTGTTTTATATTGTGTGGTTGCTCATTTCGCTATTTTCTGTTTTTTATTTTTATTCAGGTGATATATTTGTTATTTTTGTCCTATACTATTGTTTTCCGTTCATATTTTCCTTTATTTTTTGCAGTTGAGTTTATAAAACTCTAATGATTTTTACTACTTTTAATTTTCACTTCATGATTCGACTTTGTCGATGTTTGAAAATTAGAATTTTGACGTATATAAGGGATTTTTATTGAAAATTTCAAGGTCTCTAACTATATTTAATTATTTAAGCAAATCAATGAAGCAATATGATACTAATATTATTTGGCATGGTATTTCAGAATGGATATAATTTTTAAAAGAAAAATGATTTGTGGAGGCAACATATCTCTTTTGTTTTTTTATATGATATTTTGCTATGTTATGATGATTTTGGTTGCTAAGCTGGAACAGAAGCATTAGAAATAATAATGCACGAACTAAGAAAGAAAGAAAAAAAGAAAAGAAAGAAAGAAAGAAAAAAGGGTAACGATGCAAGGTCGTTTGCCAACCTGTAAAGCCATCATATTGTCGTCTTACTGAGACAACCATGAACCGTTTAAATAACCAATAAGAAGAAACAAAGAAAAAACAAAGAAAAAATGTTTCATATTATAATAGACTTACTTCTTTTTTTTTTCTTTTAAGTTAAAACTTTTTTCATTTTTATTATTTGTAAGTTGATTTTTCTAATTTTAATTTTTATAAGTTTGATATTTTTTAATTTTGATTTTTATATTTTTTTAATTCTTGTAAATTTGTATTTTTTTTAATTTTGATACTTTAAGAGTTTTTTGATGGATAAATATTTTTTAATTTATAGTCTTTATAAATTCGTGTTTATAAAAAATTAAAATTAAAAAATCTAATTTATAAAGACTAAAAGTAAATAAAATATATTATAAGAATTAAAATTGAGAAAATACAAATTTGCATAACTAAAATTTTAAAAATAAATTTATTAAGATCAAAAACGAAAAAACTTTAACATGCGACCAGCACAAAAACGTATTCAATCCATAATTTTATAACAATAGTTTCTAGTTATTTCTTATTTACAAATGTAGGTCTTCGCAGTGGTGCAGGCGGAGCGATACCGTAGAGGTGAGGGTGCTGGGCTTTGGTTGGCTGGAAACCATTATTAGTAATTTAGAATGCCACTACACCAAACAAATATGAGTTTTGTAATGTTATATTGTGTTGTTTATTATGATTTTAACTTGTATCACCCATACGTGTGTATTTGTCCTAAGGGTTTGTTTTTTATTCTTTTTAAATTGCCAGAAATAACAATGTTGGTCCCCCTTAAATGTTTATTATTATTATCATTATCATATCCTTCACATTAAAAAAAAAAAGATTATTATGCTTGAGAACAAATGAAAAGGAAAATAATAAAGTAGAAATATAATAATTTAATGCCATTATTATCATATTCATAATTATAAGATAATGATATTTATCTATAGTGTTTCATGATTTAATTTTTGGATATTTATGTGATATTTTCTGAATAAAGGAAAAATTATGAATGGTACATTTTTTTTTTCACAAAATGCTTTACAAATGGATAGGGGTCACTCAAAAATCAGCGAGACAACATTCTCTAGCAGATTGAATTTGCCACGGGTGTTTTTGGACATAGTAAGTAATTCATAAGGATTTCATAAAAAAAAAAAAGGTAGTTTATAGTAATCTTCTTTTGAAAGATAATTATCTGTTTGTGGCATGGTTGGAATAGGTACATTTCAAAATAAGATAAAAAAAAAAGGTTGAATGGTTTGGATAACTGACTTAAGTTGGATAAATTAATATTTCACATAAAAGGGATTTTGATAAGTACTTATAATAGAAAAATAAAAAATAAAAAATAAAAGTAAAATAAAAGTATATGTAAACTTTGATAAATACTTATATATAATTCTCTTTGATATTGTTGTTCATGTGTCATGATCTCACATGTCCCTTTTTGTGACACTATTGTGTTCTCAGTCTTATCCCCCTTACATATAGTACGAGATGCATGGTAATGGGTCTCTGACATGTTAGACTGTGGTAATTTTCTGATTTTTTTGCCACATCTTTGAAGTATTAATTATCCCTATTGCACTTTCCATTGTTTCACTTTCTCGACTATGATGGGAATTGGGTGCCATTTCGCCTACCTGATAATGTTGTGATGTGTCAGCCATCCTATTGTTCTACCCTAGATGGTGTTTGGCTCATTGGACAAGAGGCCCCTTGGCATAGGTACACACCATAGCCAATCATCCATTTTGTTAAGGTCAGTGATTTGAGATATCCGTCCCGGATGGTGTACAATATTAAAATCCAAAACAATTTTTCAAAGAATGATATGAAGTCAAACAATGGTGTGAAGATGTTGAAAAACATAGTAGTAAGCAAAAATTTTCTTTCTTTATTTAAGAAATTGTTTTACAAATCATATTTTGAAAAATTAAAAAAGAAACCTAAAAACTATTAAAAATACTCATATTTAAATTTCTAATATTCTCACCTTAAGCCAAAAAAATATAGCTTTTGACTATAATGCTAATTATTGGATGTTTAAGAGAAATACTAAAAAATGAAGAACTACATTGATGGATTAAGTGAAATATCACAAATAATAAGCTTGACACCACACTTTAACACCAAAAATAAAAGTTAAGTCAATAAATATATCCTCACTTGACTCATTTCTTTCTTATAACATACTGTATCACTTATAGCTGAATTTAGTAAAACATAATTTGTTCCTTCATTACAAACCACAAATTTGTGCTTGGTATCGATTTTGCACTACTTTCGTAAATAGGTCAATGCAAAATCCCTATGTAATTCATTGAAGTGAAATTCTTGTATACATGAAGATGAAATATTTTAACTTTAGAAACCTTCATATTTCCACTAGTACAAAAAAAAACCTTTTAAAAGTTAAAAAATGTTTTTGACATCGATTTTAATTCGATATTGCAAACAAGTGTCATTAAATGTTGAACACTTTCAACATGGGTTGTAACTTCAACTAATGTAGAAAGTGTGTCCTTATGCTTTTGCATTGGCCACACCCACTAACGATTTGAGGAAAGAGTGGTGATAGAAAATTCAATTTGGTGGAAAATTTGTGAGTTAAAAGATTGGGAACTTGGAAAAAGATTTTTTGTAGCATTTGAATATGGATGAAAAAGAGCTTCACTAGATTAGTGTTTTCTTTTCATGTATCTTTGGTGTTATATTTTCTTTTATGAGTTTATGCTTAATAACATATTTGCGTGTGTGAACCAAAAAATATTTGTTTTTTTACTTTTATTTACTTTAATTATATTGAAAATCTTATGAACATTATGTCTTATTTAATATTTAAAGTTAATTTTTATTCATTTTACTTTAATTTATATTTTACATGATGTAATTAATCCATGGCTACACACATGTAAAATAATAGTAAAACTACAATGCAATGAAAACAACATTGATCGTCTCTTAAGAATATTTGATTGTTATGAACCAATTAGGAGAACAAAATTTTGATTTAGAAGATAAATTAATTCAATAGAAGTGATCAGTGTCAAGGGAGATTTAACTCAGTTGGTTGAACAATGTGCATATATTATTATAAACACCCAAAATATTGTATACTCGATTCCTACATATAAAAAAAGCAACCAATACAATAGTTAAGTTTTTTAATTGGACCTATAATCAATTTCTAAAAATTTAACTCATATAATTGATTTAATTCTTCTTTAATCCCAAACTTAGTCAATCAAGCATCAATCCAATTTCAAGATAATACCTAATGAGTTAAACATCAAATATTCATTTAATTTATGTTAGTCATCATACGCCTTCTAAGTCACCAAACAAATTCTAAATTAATTCTTTATCAAACCTATGATTAAGCATCAAAGACCCATAAATCCTCATTGGAACATGTCAAATTATGAGTTCAAAATATTACTCAAGAATACCCAAATTTGGATGATGATGCTCCAACTCAAAAGGATTCTAAATTAAGATTTAGAAAATAATCAACACAGAAATATATCAAATTAAGAATTGAAAAGCAATACTAAACATTAATATCCATAAAAGAAACCTTGAACTGACGAATTAATCAAAAGATGTTTAACCTTAAAAAATCATTTAGTCATTAAAATTTGAAAAATATGTTTTTAGTTCCTAAGCACTAACGAAATCAATACAACTATTGGCGTGGTTAATCGAGGCCATGTCAACATTTGCCACATGAAATTTAATATGACACTTCAGTATTGTTCAATATCTTTTTGCTCTTTCAAATTTAGGCAAAGTTTTTTTCGATCCCCTAAATGCAATGTTATTAGACTCTTACTGATTATCAACTCAGTCAGGGTATTGAGTCACTGGGCGAGGGGTTGACTCAGTGACTTACCAGTTGTCCCGCAAGAACCGATTTATATTAAAAATAAATAAATAAATAATTTCATAACATGTAACCTTGTATAGTTAAAATTTAAAGTTTAATAAAATTCAACATATTTAGAAGCATAACTATGAATTTGTTTAAAATTTTGAACATGCAACATTTGTACAATGACAAACATAATTAATACACACACAAATTAGTCAAGGGAAAATACAAATTGACAACAACTTTATCATCTCAAATTTTAAGATGCGGTTATGCTTGGTAAAAAAAAAAAAAGAAGCAAATCTATAAACAACACAAGTGTAAGGTATAAATTCAATTTTCTACTATAAGTGATGTTGTTCTACTAAAAAAACTCAAAAATGCATGACCCGCTGAGTCACCGGTTCGAGGATGGGTCACACTTGAAAAGGCATAACTCGAAAAAGGGAAGAAGTCAAAGGAAATAGAAAAGAGTCCATATAGCTTGGGGGGATAATGCTTCAAGTTCTTCATATGAAAGTGGTGATGAAAAAGAAGCTAACCTCTACCTCATAGGAAATGCAGAAGTTGACAATAATGTAAGTGTCTCTTTCTGAATTAGATGAGAATTATGATCAACTTCTTAATGCTTTTAATGAGTTGTATGAAAAAACTCAAAAGTTGGCTTTTGCAAATAGTCACTTAAAGAAAAGCTCAAACAACATGATGAAAGAGTAATATAATTGCAAAATGATGATTCCCTTTGCAATGCTAGTTCTACTACTATTAGTTTTCTTAACCAATGTGAAAATTGTAAGGTTCTTATTTCTAAAAGTGAAAATTTTATTAAAACCTTATCAAAGTTCACAATGAGTAGAAACAATTTGGATGCACTCCTAGCACAACAGAATTTATGTTAGATAAAGTTCGACTTGGTTACACCTTTGACAAAAAGCAAAAATTGTATAAGAACTTCTTTACTTTTTTAAAACATCTAGCTCTCCATTCATAACATGTCATTATTGTATGCATAAAGAATATTCCTCTAAAAAATACATGATTAAAAATTTTGGTGTTCCTCAAAGGAAGTACAAGTGGATTCCCAAGGGAACCAAGAAAACTTCTAACCCCAAAAGACCCAAGGAAAGTTGGGTACTAGAATTCTGGATCTAAACTCGGTTTTGCATGTGTGTTTGAAGGCCAAAGAGTCTTTATGGCAAACTAGATAATTTTAATCTTAGTTAGATGTTCATACATGTTTGATTAGATTGTGATTAGATAATATGTATTTTGTTTTATATCTTCTACATGGATGCTTAAATTAGATTTGATGATTATCTTGTTTGAAGTTTATTGTTTAATTTGTTTGCATGATAATATCTTTTTGTAATGTACTTGTATGATTTGTGTGAACAATGACATTTAAAACTAATAAAAAAATTATTTTTAAACATGATTGTTTGGGTTATCATAATTAGGGGGAGCAACTTTAGCTTTCTATATTTGATTGTTATATCATTTTTTGTTGTGTTCTGCATTTGATGTTTATATCTTTTTGTTTAAGTATCTCTTTTTATGTTTCATGTAGTGACCTTTGACCTCTATCTTCTATCAGTGAAATGCATTATGGTTTAAGCTTAATTGTGTGTACTTTTCTTGTTTAATGATATGAATCACATGATTGATTGATTGATTGATTAATACTTGATTGGTCTCTTTATTTTTGGATTTGTTATGCTAAAAGGGGAAGAAATTGAATGATTCCTCATTGTATGTTGTGTGCTTGATTTACATATGGTTATACATTTAAAAGGGATCGATGCTAGTAACCATTTGTGTACGCATTGAATAAACACATGTTTAAAGTAAGCAAAGGAAAAATGCTAACCACAGAAGATTCAAGTTTGGTTTGACATGCTCAAGTCCAAAAAAAGAGAGATTGTTAAAGATTGAAGTCTCTATCTCTTTTTAGTTTAGTTTTAACTTTGATGATTTTGCATGTCAAAACACATTTAACAAGTGTGACATTGTATTAATGGTTTAGCTAGGCATGTGTGTTTAGTTTATGTCAATCTTTCTTAATTTTACCACCTTTGTGCTTAGAGTAGCTATCTTTGAAAGATTATAAGTTCATTGAACAATTTATGAACTTGATAATCGATTTCAACATATGTGTAATCAATTACACAAGTTGAGATTGATTTAGAGATGTTTACATCTAATTCTAAGTGTAATTTGTCGAATTAATCTATTATAATCTTTTGGTAATCGATTACATTACTTCTCATATTAGAAAGAGTCCATGTAATCTCTCTATAATTGATTATGAGATTTGGTAATTGTTGAGTCTAAAACGCTTGGTTTTTTTTTTAATTATGACAAACTTTTGAACACAAATCATAAGCCTTCAGAGTTTAGGCCTAATGATGAGTTTACTTAAGTGTATTAAGAAAAAAACAAGTTCTGTAAAGAAAAACAATTGAAGTATACTCAGGGCTACCATGAGTCACTCAAAAAGGATGATAAACTTAAAAGCTTAAAAGAAGACTCAAATTATCCTTGGTTGTGTATTGCAATGAAAAATTCAACATGCTTACTAGATGAAGAGAAAAACTTCAAGCCATGAGAAGTAATCAACAACTATAGGACAAGGAGAATGTTGCAGACATGAAGATCTGCACAATGATCATGACATGGAGAATGACAAAGCTACAACACACTCAGAATGAAATTTCTCTAGCAAGATGAGTTCATTCTAGACATCGTTTCTGGAGTTCTATAAATGAAATTGAGTTGTTCTTGGTAGCTATGGAAAGCTTGAAGAAAAATATTCAACTTTCATGAACAAGTCATTGTTTGAAACAACCTGAATTATGGACAAAATTGAGTATGAAAATGTAGATGCTAATTTGCTTAGGCAACTAGATATATGTGCAGTAATTTGAAGACTTCTTGAGCTACAAAAGTGCATTTGAGATTATCTTAGTGTATGAGGAAAAATAAGATAAATATATACATCTTTCATGAAGAGTTCATGAGCTAATATGGCTTGTTTCTTAAAGTAAATTGGTGATCAAGATAAAGATGTCATTTTGTCTTCACAATATACCACAACTACAATGATTTGAATATTTCTTATATTGCAGTGGTCCAAATGCATGAAACCAGTGCCTGAATGTCAAGAATATGATTCTCTACAACTCTTACAAAGACATAAAAATCCAATTCAGCATTCAAAGGATCAAAGAAATAAAAACTAGTAGCAAGCACAACATGTTACAACAAACTCACACCGAAATGTTTTGAATACAAGTTTGTCATACTATCTCATCAAAGTATTCCTATAAAAAGAACATTCAATGACTTTGCATCTACATCAGAGAACTCTCTCAAAGCATAACATCATATGCAAGAAATCTATGCAAGCCAATATATTTGCAAATGGTACATATACAAATAGTAGAACATAACAATTATTATGATGAGTTCAGAACAAGCTTATTATGCATGTCTCATATATGCTTTCAAGTGAGAGGTTTTAGAAAAAGATTTAAATGAAGCCCATGTGTGTGATGAAGTTAGTCCTTCTCTCTGACGATCTCAATCATACTAAGTTAAAAATACATAAAGAAGGTCTTACACAAGAGATTTATAAAAGGATATAATAAACATACAACATAAGAATGAAGCTGCATCAGAGTGTACATAAAAATGATGAAGAATGTGACTCTGAAAACTAAACTTCAAAATGGACTTTAGAATGGCTTAGAATTCACCTCAAAGACAACATCAATTCTTCCATATACTGTTACACATATAGATTGAACATTAGAAGACTAAGGTTGAAAGCATCTCACTTTTCACATGCTGGCGCACACATTAAGGGCACATTAGAAAGTGAATGCTAATGACATTTGAAGATGCATAGGTGGAAAACTGAGAATGTACTTGAGAAGATCTGGTGTTCAACATTAGAATGAAAACTAAAGAGACTTTGTGAGTTTTGAACCAACGATAGAACACTAACACAACAATAACAACCTTCATATGTTACCTATGCTGAAATATGCTACTTTAGAATGATCTGTGTTGTGATGAAGTGTTTGGGTTGATGGAGTTGTGCTATCTACAATGTCATATCATGTTATCTTCAATAAAATGAACCTACATTAGAATATGTCCTTTCTTATTAACATCATAATGTAGTTCTGATATACCTTTAGAAGATGATCAAAATTGTTCTTCAAAATGGACTCAGACCTGTCAAGTCAAGAACAACTAGCACACTTTCAACTTCTACAAGAAGTTGTTGTAGAGCTAAGGGCCCCACTTCCAACAGCTATTTTCTTGGGGTATTTCAGACTTGAAACAAGCTTTTGAAGAAAGAGAATAAGAAACCCAACTGTCATAATGACTAGTTTGACTTGTGGGTTTATGAAACTATTAAAAGACAGATGCATAAGTTGTGAGAGAAGATAGGAAACCACATACATAGCGCAAAAACAAAAATTACATTCGCTCCATCCTCCATAATCCTTTTATTGTTGAAAGGAAGCAAATGGAGTGAAGTACAACCAAATCATCAATGAACATCCAACCCATAAGTGTCATTTGCTGTAAAATCCCCTCAAACACACTCTTCTTGTATATATCCCGAATTAACCATGTAGGTTAAGTTTGGATGTGAGAGAAGTGATATGGATAACTTATGGAAGGTTGATAGTATAGGGAGAGTCTCTAAGATGATAGCCTGAAGAGACTAAAGTGAAATAATACTTGGGTAGCTTGAAGAAGTGAGAGAAATGATTGTATTGTCTCTCCCATGACCAAGTGGATGTCGTGGTTAAGTGGATTTTGCTTCCCAAGAGTGAGGAGAATTATTTTGTGGGTTAAGCCCACCTGAAGAGGTGAAGAATACATCAATTGTCTCTCGTATGGTGTCGTAGTTGAGACAAGTTATCTTTAACTCAAGACCAAGTATGGTGTTGTGAGGGAGATGTTGTGAAGTCCAACAAGTGGTTGGCAGTTGTAAAAATTCAACATTTTGTTGGTTGTGTTAATGAAAATCTCATCAGTTTGGGTGAGGACTGGACATAGCCCAAGGTTGGGGTAAACCAGTATAAAAATCTGTGTTGAATCCTCTCTTTCCTTCCTCTTTACATTATGTTATTTGCTCTCATATATACTGCATCTGCATCATAACATTTTGAGCATCAGAATGACATATATCAAAATGCTACATAAGAAGGTTTTCATAACAAGTTTAACTATTTTGGAAAATGACATATTTGAACTAAATCATTTGTGATAATAAGATTTATTTTAAACCAATTTAATCATATGCATCAAAGTATGGACACTTTTATAAAACATGAAAATGGTTTTGTGCATGAAAAGTTGGAAACAACATTCTAAGTAATAACTTTCGGAGCACAACATTCTGAGTACTACATATGCATAACATAAACTTTGTTTTTCACAATAACAATATTATGAGAAATGCTTTATTAAGTAATGAACTTTTGAACATAAGCAAATGTGAATTGACATTAGGTTCTCACAATCATATCAAATATTCATATCAAATATTTAATAATGAAATTGTGACTAACTACTTAGAGAGCTTAGCTGTCTAAGTGCTTGAACCTTTGTGTCAAAATTTTGTGAACATAATGATAATCTTGAATAAAACTTTAGAAAGGTTTAAATTTTTAGGAAAATTTGGCAAAGTCACAATTCAAGCCCCCCTTCTTGTGGTATTATGATCACTTCAATAATCGATTATGAGATTCTGATAATCAATTTCGAGATTTTGGTAATCTGTTACAATGCTGCTGACTTTCTTAGATGGCTCCGTAAGATCAAATCAATCGATTATAAGATATTGGTAATCAGTTAAATTGATCTTAGATGGAAACCCGAGTCTATTTTTAGCAATTTAATCGATTACAAAATAGTTGTAATCAATTATATTAGTTATATAACAAATTCTTTATAAATAGTTTTCTATGTAATGAGTCTCTAAGCTTCCAAAACGTTTTCCAATTTTGTGACTTATTGAGAGGAAATTATCATGAGGGTTTTCCAAGAATGATGATGATGATCAACAAGTTTGAAGTCCTTGATGTTGAAGATTGAAGACAACCTTTAAGGCTTGTGTCAATCACGAACTCATGTTTTAAAGCTTCAAGGATTTTGTGATCTTTTTTCTTTACTTTCTCGTTTGGTTTTGTTTGATTGATTTTATGATAGGGTTTCTCAAATTTATGTTGTACGATTAAACAAGGTTTTGTGATTTCCACTTGTAGGGTTCAAAAGTTGGAAATGAGTTTTCGAATTTATTTGTGTTTGCATAGTGTTTGTAATACATTGAATTTCATAGTGAAAATATCCAACTAGGGTTGTTGGGTATAACTGGATGTGGGTTCTCTTGAAGGCTGGACCATTATGAACTTTGTCTTTGATTATCTCTTTCTCTATCTCTGCTTTTGCAATCAATCTTGGTCAAATGAAATTGAAATAAGTCTTTGATCAAAACTTTGATTTTAAAGGTTTTGCGTTAATTGGGTTTTCTTGTTCATAAACTTTGTTCGAGAAGTTATTTTGAGAAAACCTTGATTCACAAAAAGGGGTTTACCTATGTTTTCATTGATTAAAAAAAGAATTGAAAAAATTTCTAATAATTTATTCAAAACCCCATTTCTAGATTCTTGGCTTGATCAAACAATAATGGTGGTGGCAGTGCAGATGGAGGTAGTATTGATTTAGTGGTGATGATGATGATAGTAGTAGCGCAATGATAGTGGTAGTAGCGATGATGATGGTGGTGGAGACAATGGCAATAATGGTGGTGCGATGATAGTGGTGGTGACAATATGACAATGATAGTGGTTGTAGCAATCTGCTAGTAGTGGTGGTGATGTTGGTTGAGTTAGTAACAATGTTGGTGGTAGAAAGTAGCAACAATGGTTGCAATGTCGGTGACAATGCATGTGTAGGCATGGCAGTAAGACCTCGAACCCGTGGGTACCCGTTCGAATCCGTCCTGATTTTAACGGGAAAAAAATCGAGTTTATCGATTTTGGATTTTCAACGATAGCCAAAAGCATGGGCGGGGTTGTAACACCCCAATATTTTTATATACGTGTTAAATGTGTAATTTAGGAAATGTTTTAGATCAATTAGTAATATGTGATTAAAGGATTTTTTTTACCTAGAATAGAGATTAGAAAAATTTCAATACAATACTCCTAGGTAATAAATTACTAATAGGTGACAAGAAAATCTAGAATAGAATTTCTAGGAACTTTACT
>PYAF01004326.1:52037-84891 GCA_007407185.1 Glycine tomentella | reverse complement strand
AATGTTATGACATAGCCTTTTATGTTTTCCAATCTACTTGTGGATAAATCCAATAAGATTTACTATCAAACCTTTATTTCAAAATCATTTTCAAAACTTCACTTATTTTCAATTAATCATTGGTCTTTTTAAAATAAATTATCCGCTGCAAATAAAATAAATACGAATAAAATGAAAGAGTGAAGTGGTGGTTACAGGGGTGGCTATAAGATTACTAATACCCGCCCTGCACCCGCCCCGTAATAAATAATATTAAAAATAAATAAAAACTAAATATTATTTTGTAATTTTTTTTAATTGAATTGATTGGTTTTATTTTGTAATTTTTAAATTATGATCCCATATTTTGAATGTGGATTTGCTATTATTTTTTTGTTACGTAATTAGTCTTTTCGTCCAATTTTTTCAATAAAAAAAGATATATTATTTTTTAAATTTTTTTAATCAAATAGCGGGGGTGAGGCGGGACGGGGAAAATCCGACTCCCAGCCGGGGCGAGGATGTGTATGAGTTTTAAAATTCGACAGGAATCAGGGGCTAGATCGGGGATGAGTTTTAAAGTCGGTGGCAGGGATGAGGAATGCAATATCTGCCCCCATCCTACCCCCTTTGCCATGCCTATGCATGTGGTAGCAAAGTCAGTGATGATAGTAGTAGTGACAGAGGTTATGACAATAACGATGATAGTAACAATGATAATGGTCATGATAGTGGTGATGGTGGCCATGTTGTGTTGGTGATGCTCGTGGTAGTAACAATGGTGATGAGAAGGGCCATTGTTAATGGTAGTGAGAGTATGTTTTTTAAAACAAAAAAATCAAATTCATAAATATTTCTCTTAGTTTTTGAAAATGAATGTATTTTTTTTTTTGAAATTGAGTTAAAAACTTATTTTAATTTCATTTTTATTGAATGCATTTTATTTTCGAAATTGCATTTAAAAAAAAAACTTAAAACTCGCTATCAGCCTGAACTTGCCCTAAGATATTAAGTCTATATATGTATATATATATTTTGTTATATTTGAAAGGAAAGCAAATGTGCAACACGATGGAATATTTTTTTATGTTTGGATTTAGAAAGTGTTTGTAATAATCTATTGAATTGAATAGAATAAAATGGAAGGATAACAATAAGCCAATGGTCATCCAATCCACACCCACAAAGCATCACAAACAACAAATAATAAATTAATTGTTGGGGTCATGTCTGAAGTTAATCAACAAGCGTGTTGTTTCTTGTGTATTTTTGTTTTCAAAGAGTCTTTCTGTTATCTATAAAACTATGCTTATTATTTATTTTTGATATTTTTTTTGTAAAGCATGAATAAAGATATTTCTTTTTTTATACAGGAAAACATATAAAAGTATGATTATTTCAAAAATATTTTCTATAACTAATTGGACCCATTATTGTTGACAACACAATAAATTACAAGACTTATCCAACTCATTTATTCATTCAGCTTAGAAAAAAATCTCTATTAGGTGTTAGTTTCGTTCTGTTTTGCTGTTCATGATCACTCTAACTCAATCGCTGAAGTTCAGTTCATCCTGAAATCACAATGGCTTTCTCTTATACCAAGTAGTAGTGGAATTTCTTCACTAATTGCCTCAGGTAAATATCTAATTTGGTGATTGAATTTATAAGCACCAATACTTAGGTATTTGAAAGATGGAAAAATAAAATTTTTCTTGAATTTTTAAAATGTGCGACAAATTCGTCCCACTGTCAATTTTTTTGTTAACCCAAATGGCTAATCCTACTTAACATCTCTGGATCTATTTGTCATCCCAAATTTTGTTGTTTGTGTTGCTGATGCGAATGAACTAAATTATCACCAAAATTTTGACTAACTAAATTGACATCCCCACTGTCACCACAGGTTACCACAACCACCATTAGTCATGCTTTTATAGATCTCTCTCACTGAAAAAGGTGAAAATCATTGTAAACCCATTAACCATCATCGAAGTCACCCCAAAACTCCACAATAGCAACAAAATCACTATCTTTGTGAGCAGTAACAACAAACCTCCATTCCAAACAAGAACAACAACAAACTTGAACGAAGCCATGAACCAAATCATCTCATCGGGAACTTGCAATCCCATAAACAAACAAGGAAAAAAGAAGAGGAAAAAATCAAAGCATGAAGACTCTTTTCTCGTTCTCTTTTTTGTCCTTTTGGTTCGATCTCATCTCTCACTCACTCAAATCCATTCTTTTGTAGCTTAAATGTCATAGTTAAAATAAATTAACAAACTTGCAACTTTCTCTGCCACCTCCATGGCGACGGTGAGCGTCGACCTCCTAATAAATTTGTTGTTACACGATTTTAAGGGGGGAAATGGGTAACCGATAAAATCATGTGGGGTGTTGTATGGTTTGCTGTTAGAGACTAAGATGCAACAATGATGGAGAGTGCGGAGGCGCAACGGAGGTGGAGAGAGTAGGGGTGCAACGGAGAAGGAAAGAGGAAGAACAAAGGAGGAGAAAGAGAAAAACAAAAGAAAATTATTTACAATTATCCAAACTGACAAATTAGTCTATCAATATTTTAGTAACAATTTAATCCCTAGGTGTTAACAACACACACCACAAATTTTAGGATGAAAATAGGTCTAATGATATCAGTAGGATTATCCATTTGGGTTAACGGAAAAAAATTAACTGTAAGATGAATTTGTTGCAATTTTAAAAAATTCAGGGATAAAATTCTATTTTTCCATCTTTCAGAAATTCATTACGAATTCAAGAACCAAATTGAATATTTACCCAATTTTTACTAGTATTTATTTTCTTTTTTTTTTTTACAAGATATCTACTTAGTATTTCTATTAGAAAATTTATAATAAGGTTGGGAAAGGAAAAGTCATAAAACAGGACTACTCTTATGTAATATTTGAACTGATGCTCGATGCTATACTCAATCATTGAGTGACATAATAAAAGTTCACTTTATTTCTTTTGGTTTCTCATATACCTTCATACTCTTTAATCGTGAAATTGATTTCTTCATACTCTATATTAATAAAATAATATGGTTAGGCCTTCTTTTACAAGTGGCATCTCCCCCACTTTGAAACTTCTTTTTCCCCTAAAAGCATTATCATTGAGTGCAAGCCACTTAATGGTTAACTTAAGTTTATTGAAAAAATAATGTTGCCAAAATATAAATGAGTTTTGCTAATAGTTATGGAATTGAAAATATAACACTTTTATTAAAAAAGTATAACATTCAATGTTATTAATTTGATTCTATTGTAATTTTCAATAAAAAAAAATCAATTTATTTATTCACTCATATTCATTGATCATTATTCTAATGGTATATGCCAATAGTTATAAAAAAATGTAAAGTTATAGTTTTGTGATATAATTGAAGTTCGAGTTGACTAAAACAGTTTGCTTAATCATGTTAGATAATGATAATCTCATATCATCAATGTTTTATATCTTCTAAAACTCTAAAATATGGCAAGAAATGCTATTGAGGAAAAAACACAGGATTTGTTGCTTCAGGGAAGATTTTATTTCTTGAAACTAACCGATCAATTGCTATAAAAACTCCCATTGGCAACAAAATAGACCGAATGAGATCTTGCCTCGGCTTTTATTTGTTATGTTGACCTTCACATCAACAGAAGAATTATAGTTTCTTTTTGTCAAAAAATAATAATAAAAAATTGCTTGAACAAACAGTTATTCAACAATCTTATACCTTAATTTATTACTTAATAAATGGAGTATAGTCCTGATAGCTCAAAATTGAAGCTCAGAAAGTTCTATTATAAACACTAAAAGCTTGTTCTTTCCTTGTTCAAAACGCGTGTTTTTTCTTTTTTCTTTTTTTTTTTATATATCAAAATGCGTGTTTTTCTTTTCATTCTTAAAACATTGCCGATATCTTGAAATATAAAAAACTTCACCACTAGCTATGGGTCTTCCAGAAGAAAAGATGGATTTGAGAAAAGAATGGAAGGTAAGGGACTAATCATAAGAGGATGGGCTTCTCAAATGTTGATTCTTTTACACTTGCGCGTTTGTGACTCATTGCGGATGGAATTCAACGTTGGAAGCAGTGACTAAAGGGGTTCCCATAGTCACTTGGCCTATTTTTGTAGACCAATTTTTCAATGAGAAGTTGGTGATTGAAGTCCTTAATATTGGGGTACCTGTTTGTGCTAAAAAATTTGTTGGATTGCAGGGGGATAGTATTACAGGGGAAATGACAGGGGAAGAAGCCATTGAAATGAGGAACAGAATAAAAGTGCTTTCGCATTTAGCTAAGGGAGCTATGGAAGAAGGAGGATCATCCAACTCTGAATTGAAAGCTTTAATGGGGAGTTAAGTTCATTGAGCCACTAATATACCTCACAACCATAGTATGGATATGTTGAGTCACTTGAGTGCATTTCCTTGGAAGTGGTTGTTGAGTCAATAAATTGATGCGTAACTCATGACAAGTGACCGATCGTTCAAGTAATAATTTGATAAGTAGAGTATCGTCTCCACGAGGATTGAGGCACTAAGATAATTGTAATTATTATCTTAAAATTGGAAGAAATAAAATAGAAATAAAATTGATTTATGGTTTTATGTTGTAACTTGGAATATATTGAAAACAGAATTAATTTTGAATTAAAAAGAAGGTTATGCAGTAATGAAAAATAATTACGGTAAAAGCTCAATCACCTCTGATCCCTACTTGTTTAATTGAATTGATAATTAATTTCAATTACTACAACTACTCAAAGATACACCTTAATTAATTGGTTAAACCCAGATTCCTCGATCTTTTTAACCCTTTAATCCTAATTAAGAATTCTAATCCCTTAGTAACCCCTTTTCGGATTAAGCTTTAAGCTGGCATATAAAAACTTTACAATCCTTCATCCCTATCCCTAGGTAATGTCGAACTGTCACTTTATCGCTTTCAGAAACTAAAACCCCAATATCCCTATTGTGAATTAAAGCCTTTAGTTCCTTTAATAGAGTGATCAATTCTATCGATGGAATTTAAAATTGAAAAACAAGATAAAGAGAAGCAATCATAATAATATTCATTAATATCAATCCAATCCACACAAGAGTTCACATTGGCTTTTGGCCTTTACCACAATCAAGAAGGATTAGCCAGACATGGTATGCCTAGCTCAATACAATAATACTAAAGAATAGAAAAGAATACAAAGAAGAAGAGTAATCAAACCCCTCAATCTTGGCTTCCCTCTTGATCCTCTTAATTCTTGATGTATTCCAATGCCTTCTTTTTGGTGTTTTTGCCTCTGGGTGTGTGTTTAGAACGTCCCCTTACTTCACTATTTATAGCCAAACTTGTAAAATCCTAGTATCTTTTTGTTATTATCTTATCTTCTTTAAGTTTCAGATTTCCCATAACGTCCGCGCGACTGGCGCCAGCTTCTAGTACTTGTGGCGCGATCCGCGCGATAATGGCGCGATCCGCATGGACTTCCAGTAGGTCTGGCGCTATTAGCATGGACTTGGCGCGATCCGCGTGAACCTTCAGATCCAATTGCTTCTTTATTTTGCTTCTTTTCTTATATTTATTGCTCCTAAACATTAAAATAAAAAGAATTAATAATAAAAACCAAAATTAATGAATTTTAACTTATTTTTAGCATTTATTTAATATTTTCTATTTATTTCCTAATAAACCTAACCTAAAAACTACTATATACTTGCAGTATATAAAATAATTCCCAGATTTAGATGTTGCTGTCCTCAGCAATGAACAAAAACTTTATTGTAAGGAAACTATATTCAACACTCAAGCATATCATCACATACTCACTCTCAGAACTATTCTGTTAAGTGCAAATGAATCCAGTTAAAAATTTCAAGAATACTTGTCAAGTCTATCAATTATAAACATAGCTGGATACCCCTCACCAAGGAATATAATTCACTCATCACTCAAGTGTTTTGGGTGAATATACTCTCTCAATTTCTCAAAGCTCATAATATTACCATAAGCTTGATTATCTTCTCAAGTTCCTGAAAATGAGAAACATGAATAATTGCACAGTCAATCAAAAGGTCTTTAAAAGGTTGTAATGTGGCCTGACTTAAGGTAGGAATAATTTGGATAGTGGTTAATTTTAGATTGAAGTCTATTAGAGCTAGTCAAATCCACTTAATCAACTCTTGCTCTTATTCTCATGCCCACTTTGTATCTCTGACTTTCCTTTTTGATTCCCCTTATTGTTGATATAATATATATATATATATATATATTTTGTTTTTAACTTATTGTTGGGGAAAACATTTAAATCCTCCAGCAGGTATTTCCATTTCATTATTTCCCATTGGACTATTTTCTAGGCTTGGTTTCTTCCAGATCTTGTCTATTGATATTCAAACCAAACCCAGTATTGTCTTCTTGGGTAACTTCTTTCCTTTCCTTCCTATGAAAATTCATCTTTCTATTTCTACTAGACTTGACCTAACTCTCCTTTCTTCCAATCTCAAACAAGGTAGTCAAGGATAAAAAGTTTTATTGGGAAAATGAACAGAAAGGCTTAGGCTCAAATTGGCTAACAATGGAAAGCATTTTAATGGTAAAGTCATTTGGCCCTGGCTTAAAAAGAAAGAATATGCCTTTATCACATCAACCATGCAAATATCATAGAGAAACAAATCAAGTTCTGAAATATTATTAACAATGAGTTCACTCTGAAAAGAATTTATACTGTATAGGTTCAATCTTCACAACTTATGGTATCAGCTAATCTTCTATTGTTTCCTATCAAGTATTCCCTTATTTTCACAATGTACTTCAATCACAAAACTGCATAGTTCCAATCATGTCAATGCAATTCCATCCTCTACTTGTCTCATATATATTTCCTAAACAATTCTCAATCAATCCCATTTCATCACTGCATTAGCAATTCCAAATCTGAAAATTATCATAACATACTCTAACATTTTATTCATCTAATTCTAAAAAGAACATATAAACTAAACTAATCTATTCTTCAAACTAATTCCTAAACTAACTTTCATCTAATTTAATTTTATTTATTTTATTTTAATTATTTTTTTTCATTTTATTGATTTATTTATTTTCTGCTAAACATCCATTGTTTCTTCAAATATGATTCTTCAAAATAACGCACATGCTTCCCATTCCCAGATTTGAACCATTGTTGTCCCCAGCAATAAGTTTATAAGAACTGGATCGCGTATTAATTCAGAAATCATCATTCTTGGAACCAATATCAATCTAACAGAGTGCATTCATAATGTAAATACTTAAATTTAAATTGTTTCATATGCAATGAAATAAAAATACTGAAAATAAAAACAGAAATTAAAATATTGTCGGCTTTTCTGAGAATGATCACTCCTCAGTTCCCATGGTATCATCAGCAACAGCTGATGGTTGTGAAGGTCCAGGGGAAACTCGCAGTGGTTCTGCATCCTGTGGCTGATATGGAGTGAAATGAATAGAGAAATGCCTGCACAAATCTTCCATCATCTTGTTCTGATGTTCCAACAACCTGTTGTGAACCTTCAACTCAGACTGGATTTGCAGGTAACTTGGAGAATCCTCATAGATCAATTCATGACGTGGCCCTCTAACAGCAGTGGAAGCAGATGCTCGTGGTGGTGGTGTTGATGAACTTCAGGTTGAGGAATGTCCACACGGGGACTCCTCTCAGCAATCTCCTCCGGTCTCAATTTAGAAGTTCGAATCAACTGCTCCTGCCACTGAGTTTCCACTGCAGCCAGATATGTCTTGTATGTCATGACTGATGCTATCTTCACATCTTCAGGTTCGTCCTCTGAAATCTCCAAACCTGCCTTCCTGCATAAATGAGAAATCAGTGAAGAATGTGCAAGGTGTGACTTACTGCTGCCATCCTGAATCATGTGCAGCATTCTGTCAGACAAAATACTTGCAATGTTAAGATTGTTGTCGCCCAGCAGTACATATAGAAGAATGGCACGTTCAACATTCACATCTGTTAAGTTTGTAGATGGGATCACAGTGTGATTATTGAATTGGTGCCAAAATTCAGCCTCTCCAGTTAGATCTTGCTTCCTCAACTTCTCTAGTACATAATCCATTCCGGATTTAGTCTTCCATACAGCATATAATCCCGTGATACCTCTTCTGATTTCATCCGCAAGTTGAGGCATATCGTCTCTGAACACATTTTTGCTTGTGATGGGCTGCATCCTATTAAATTTTCTGATAAAGTCACAAGCTTGCAGACTATAGTATGAAGTCTCCAAAAAGCTTTCGATGAATTCATCATCGAATGGAACTTCAACTCCTCGAACCCAACTTACTCTTTGACGCGCCATTGTTGTTCTATCAACATTTGACAGAAATTCTTTTAAAATTGCACTCGAACTTGGTTCAGCAAAACTCACTAGGGTCTTCCAATTCCTCCGGTCAATCACGTCCAAGATTGGTGAGCCATTAGGAAAAGACTCCCAATCAATCCTCTTTTCCGGAATGATTTTCTTTGGCGCATACCAGTTCTCATATCGATGTTGGCATTCAAGGTCCCGAAACCGGTTTGCATCAAACTCAGTTCTTGCTCACTTGCTACCAGATGTAGCACCCTTCTTCTTGTTTCCTTGATCCACCTACTTTCCCTGAAACTCAAAAAATTTTTCCACAACATATATATATATATATCATGAATTCCCAGATTTATTTACAAGCATGTCTCAACATTTGACAATTAATTTCCACATAATCTTTCCCATAATTCCCAGATTTATTGGTTTCTATATGCCTTAATTATGACTCAGAATGTGTACTAAGCATACTTTGATCATGGCAATTAGGAAATAAAATCTTTTAACAATATAACTTGATTCCCAGATTTTATTCCTAACCATACAACTATTTTAGGCATACTCTGGATTTTGAATTCTTCCCATAATTTCACAGAATTTGATTCCAAACATCATTCTAATCTAATCATTCAAAATCAATTAGCACTCAATCATCAAAATAATCTTATGTTGCAACCCATGTATCATGCCAACTAACATTATTCATTTATAGATTAGAATGCATATCAAAAAGCTAAAGCATTACAAACTAATTCCTATCAGTCCAAAAATAGAAAGGCGATCCATGGTTTTGCAGCTAGCGCGGTTGACGCCATGTTCATGCGGATGGCGTGAAGGTCCAGAAACTATGGCGCGACTAGCGTCATTCTCAGGCGAGTCGCACGGGATGGAAAACAGGGATTCATAGAAACATGAACTGCATTGGCCCTAACTTCTATCTACTCATACCAGAATCTATCTTATCCACATGCTTTCTAATCCAAACCCTAAGGAATATAAAATACAAAGTTTGGGAAAGATTAATACATACCTTATCCTTGGCCATTGGAGATAGAATTAATCACTTGAATGATTGACAATATCACTTAAACGAAGAACAAAAGACTTAAACGAAGAACAAAAGCTATGAATGTTCCAAATGCTCACTCAGAATCAAAAGGTAATAGAATGGACTAGGGCAAGGTATTTATAAATGTCAGAATCAATGGAGGTTAATGGGAGTTATGGATTGTGGCTTTTGAAACGAAAATGCAAGTTAAGAGCAGTTATGGTTTAGCACTTTTGAAAATGAAGGGTCATGGCTCGTGGTTGCTAATTTTGGGTTCCTAGAGTCACAGAATAGGTTTTCAAATTTTAAATTTTAAAAACTGGACTCGAACTGTAACGCGAATCGCGCCACTACCACGTGAGTCACGTGGAGATCCAGAATGAATGGCGCGATTAGCGTCATGTTCACGCTATCCGCATGAACCTACAGAACACTTGGCGCGATTAGCGTCACCTCCACGTGATTCGCGTGGGCTGCCAATTTCTTTTTTAAATAATATATATACATATATAACATAGTTATAATAAACATTGTACATAAATTTAAAATCATTAAGATCACCCTAAATAAAATTCAAAATTAAACAATTATTAAAAACTAACCTACTAAAGCATAAAAGAATTTAAAAGAAAACACTAAAATTCAAACACCTTGGATTGTCTTCCAAGTAGCGCTTGTTTAACGTCACGAGCCTGACACTGACCTCTTTAATTTTCAGGGGAACCAAGTGGTATGGAAATGGTATTCCTATCCATGTCTCCTCCATGATAAATTTTTAATCGATACCCATTCACTTTAAAAGAATTATCAGAATTTTGCGGGGCTATCTCAATTGTCCCATATGGAAAAACTTTTCTAACTATAAAGGGGCCAGACCAACGGGACTTAAGTTTACCAGGAAATAACCTCAATCGAGAATTATAAACTAATACCTGCTGTCCCGGTGTAAACTCTTTTGGATGAATCTTCTTGTCATGCCATTTCTTAGTCTTTTCCTTATAAAGCCTAGCATTCTCATAAGCATTTAACCTGAACTCGTCAAGCTCATTTAATTGCAGTAATCTTTTCTCATTAGCTTGAGACGGTTCAAAATTAAGAAACTTTGTAGCCCACATTGCTTTATGTTCTAATTCTACCGGAAGATGACAAGACTTACCGTATAGAAGTTGAAAAGGTGACATACCTATTGGTGTTTTGAAAACTGTTCTGTATGCCCATAATGTGTCATTCAGCTTCTTTGCCCAATCTTTCCTTGAACTTCCAACAGTCTTCTCCAAAATTCTTTTCAATTCTCTGTTGGAAATCTCTACCTGTTCACTCGTCTGAGGATGATAAGGTGTAGCTACCTTATGAGTGACCCCATATTTTGCAAGCAAACCAAAGAATTGTTTGTTGCAAAAATGAGCGCCTCCATCACTTATGATTACCCTCGGCACTCCAAATCTGGTAAATATATGTTTCCTTAAGAATGAAACAACTACTTTTGCATCATTAGTAGGCAAAGCCATCACTTCCACCCATTTGGAAACATAATCTACCGCAACCAATATGTATTGGTTGGAATATGACTTAGGGAAGGGTCCCATAAAGTTAATCCCCCAAACATCAAAGATTTCCACTTCCAGTATGTTGTTAAAGGGCATCTCATCCTTCCGCTATATATTACCAGTCCTCTGGCATTTGTCACATTTCTCCACATAATCGCGTGCATCCTTGAAAAGCGTAGGCCAATAATACCCAAACTACAATATCTTTTGAGTTGTTCTATTACCTCCAAAATGGCCTCCATAATCTGAAGAATGACAATGCCAGAGGATCTTTGGTAATTCAGCTTCAGCTACACATCTGCGAATAACACCGTCAGAACATTTATAATAAAGGAATGGGTTATCCCAGAAATACCTCCGTGCATCATGGAAAAATCTCTTCTTTTGCTGCTAATTAAGATCTTCAGGAATAGCACCCACAGCTTTGAAATTAGCCATGTCAGCGAACCAAGGACCCAATTTAGTGACCATCATCACCTTCTCATCAGGAAATGACTCATTAATAACTATCTCTGGTCCATCTTGTAAGTCCCTTTCCTTAATTCTCGAAAGATGATCAGCTACTTTATTCTCCACTCCAACCTTGTCCTTGATTTCCAGGTCAAATTCCTGAAACAATAACATCCACGCAACAATCGTGGCTTTGCATCCTGTTTATTCATCAAATACTTAATTGCAGCATGGTCAGTATAAATGATAACTTTAGACCCTATCAAATAAGATCTAAACTTATCTAATGCATACACTACAACTAGCATTTCTTTTTCAGTAGTGGCATAATTAACTTGTGCCTCATTCAAAACTTTACTAGCATAGTAAATAACATGGAACAATTTATTCTTCCTCTGACCAAGAACAGCACCAATGGCATATGCACTTGCATCGCACATCAGTTCAAATGGCAAAGTCCAGTCAGGTGCTGTCAATATAGGTGCAGTTGTAAGTTTTTCTTTTAAAACATTAAAAGTAGCAAGACAATGCTCATCAAACACAAAATCAGTTTCTTTTACTAGAAGTTGACTAAGAGGTTTTGCTATTGTAGAAAAATCTTTAATAAACCTCCGATAAAAGCCTGCATGTCCTAAGAAACTTCTTACCCCATTAACATTAATTGGTGGTGGAAGTTTTTCAATTAATATCAGTTTGGCTTTATCAACTTCTATACCTTTTTCATAAATTTTATGTCCTAAGACTATTCCTTCATGAACCATAAAATGACATTTTTCCCAATTTAAGACTAGGTTCGTTTCTTGGCAACGTTTTAATACTTTAGATAAGTTCATTAAACAGGTATCAAAACAAGAACCAAAGACGGAAAAATCATCCATAAAAACTTTCAAACCTTTCTCTACCATGTCAGAAAATATGGATAGCATGCACCTTTGGAAAGTCGTCGGCGCATTGCATAGGCCGAATAACATCCTTCTATAAGCAAAGACTCCAAAGGGACATGTGAAGGCTGTCTTCTCTTGATCTTCAGGTGCTACTGGAATTTGGTTATAACCAGAATACCCATCCAGAAAGCAATAAAATGCATGTCCAGCCAATCCTTCTAACATGTGATCCATAAATGGCAATGGGAAGTGGTCTTTTCTTGTGGCATCATTCAGTCTTCGATAATCCACACACATCCTCCAACCGGTGATTGTTCTAGTGGGAATTAGTTCATTATTATCATTGTGAACTATAGTCATCCCACCTTTATTGGGCACAGTTTGCACAGGACTTACCCATGGAGTATCTGAGATTGGGTAAATCATACCAGCATCTAGCAGCTTGACCACTTCCTTTCTGACCACTTCTTTCATGGTAGGATTTAATCTTTTCTGAGGCTGTCTCACTGGTTTTATATCATCCTCCATCAAAATTTTATGAGTGCAAAAAGATGGATTTATGCCATTCAAATCAGATATGGACCATCCGATTGCACTCTTGTGTTCCTTGAGTACTTTAATCAATTTTTCTTCTTCAGCTTCAGACAATCCTTTATTGATAATAACAGGATATGTCTTTTCTGCTCCCAAGAACACATATTTCAGATTACCGGGCAATTCCTTCAGCTCTAATTTTGGTGCTTCCTTAGTGATGTCATCTTCTTTCTTTTCCAGCACCTCCATTGTTCCTTCCCGGTCTTCAATTGGATTCTCTTCACTTTTAATTTCCAGCACTTCAGCTAACTCTTGCTCTTCAGACTTCTCTGTATGCACTAGAAGATCTAATATATCAATTCTGAAACAGTCATTTTTATCAACAGGATTTTTCATTGCATCAAGAACATTAAAAACAACTGATTCATCAAACATTCTCAGTTCTAGTTTTCCATTAGCCACATCAATTAAAGCTCTAGCTGTGGCTAAGAATGGCCTACCTAAGAAGGATAGGTATTTCACTTTCCTCCATATCTAGAACTATAAAATCAGCTGGGAAAATCAGCTTATCAACCTTAACCAAGATGTCTTCAATGACTCCACTAGGTTTTCTCAATGATCTGTCAGCCAATTGAAGAGACACCATGTTAGGTTTAAGTTCAGAAATTCCCAATGATTTGTAGATAGAGAGAGGCATTAGATTAATGCTCGCTCCAAGATCACATAAGGCCTTACCTACCTTTACATTACCTATCTCAATCGGAATGTTGAAACTTCCTGGATCTCTGAGTTTAGGAGGAACTCGCCTTTGAATTATAGCGCTGCACTCTTCAGTAAGCACAACTATTTCACATTCCTCTAATTTATGCTTTCTAGATAATAAATCCTTCATAAACTTAGCATAGTTAGGCATATTAGCAAGAGCTTCAGCAAAAGGTATGTTAACATGCAATTTTCTAAACATTTCTAAGAACTTAACATATTGTTTTTTTTGAGCTTGTTGCTTAAGTTTCATAGGATATGGTGGTTTTTCAAAACGTGAAAAATCCAATATCTGTTTAGAATTTGCAGTAGTGGAATTCTTACCATTACCTGTTTGTGTCTGTTCCTCTGCTTCTTGTTCCTCATCTTGATTGGTTTTACCTTCTTCACCAACCTTTTTCTGCACCTTATCAGCCTTCTCTTGAGGTGTGATCACAATCCCACTTCTTGTTGTTATTGCTTTCGCTTGTTCTCATGGATTGATCACTGTATCACTAGGAAATTGCCCCGGTTGTCTTTTTGAAAGTTGCCTTGACAACTAACCAATTTGATTCTCAAGATTGCGAATAGACGCATCTTGATTCTTGTGGTGGGCTCTGGTCTCAGTAATGAAAACATTTGTCTCCTTAATGAATGCATTTGTTACCTGAATATGCTCATTAGTAGTCTTGGACAACTGTAGCATGGCTTTTTCTAATTCAGAGGGTTCTTTAGGTGGAATAGGTGGAGGCTGCAAATAATTGTTAGATTTATAATCTAACCCTCCTCCTTGATATTTCCTCTGAAAATTATTATTACCCATAGCAAAATTCGGATTTCTCTGAAAGTTTTGCCGGGGTCTCTGATCATACCACACACCATTTACTTGATCTGGGTCTGCTCCTATCAGTGTGGCACATTCATTTTCTGATGATTGTCTTGACATATTCACAACTAAATACTGGAGCTCTACTTGATGCGGGTTGTACTGCAGAAATCTGAAGCTTGTCTATTCTCTCATTAAGCTTGGCAAGCTGTTGTGACAAGAGCTTCTGTTATGCTAACATGGCATCGCTACTCCCCAACTGAATCATTTCACGCTTGGGCTAAATTGCAATGCTCTCATTCTCATTTGTTGCTAAGGAGTCAATCAACTCATAAGTTTGAGTTGTTGTTTTAGATCTGATTGAACCTCCTGCTGCAACGTTAACCATCATCCTTGATTCAGGAGTCATCCCATTGAAGAAAATTCGCACTTTCTTCCCAATAGTCATATCGTATTGAGGGCATTTTCTGATCAACTCCTGAAATCTGTTCCAAGCTGCACACAACGTTTCTCTAGGATGTTGAGTGAAATTAGTGATTTCATTCACTAATTTATTATATTTTTCCATAGAGAAATGTTGAGAGAAAAACTTTGCAGCCAACTCGTCCCATGTGGTGATGCTGCTAGGAATTTGTCTGTCAACCATCTGAGAGCCTTTCCTTTAATTGCAAAAGGAAATAATCGCAGTCTAATAGCATCATCACTCACCCCCTGGTGCCTTATTGTATCACAAATTCGTAAGAATCTGTCCACGAAATCATGGGGGTCTTCGTCATCTTCACCACCAAATTGACTTCTCTCCACCAAAGTAATTAATGATGGATGAATATCGAAGTGGTTCGCCTCTATCGGTGGTCTGACGATGTTGGAATTTGGTCTGGTGAATAATGGAGCAAGGATGTCCTCCATTAATTCATCTCCAGGTCTTGGCTGGTTATTGTTGCCTTCAGCCATCTCTAATTCAACTGCAGGTTGTGAACTAGAGTTTTCTGCTTTCTGTTTTTGCTTAGCTAGCCTCCTGTTCCTTCTTGCAGTTTTCTCCATCTCTGGATCAAACTGTAAAGTTTCAGGTTCGACTGAACCTCGCATAAACTAAAGAAACAGATTAATAAAAACAAATTCCAATTTTAAAGAATAAAATTACAATTAAATTGGCGTACTCAATCCCTGGAAACGGCGCCAAAAACTTGCTGAGTCAATAAATTGATGCATAACTCACGGCAAGTGTACCGATCGTTCAAGTAATAATTTGATAAGTAGAGTATCGTCTCCACGAGGATTGAGGCACTAAGATAATTGTAATTATTATCTTAAAATTGGAAGAAATAAAATAGAAATAAAATTGATTTATGGTTTTGTGTTGTAACTTGGAATATATTGAAAACAAAATTAATTTTGAATTAAAAAGAAGGTTATGCAGTAATGAAAAATAATTGCGGTAAAAGCTCAATCACCTCTGATCCCTACTTGTTTAATTGAATTGATAATTAATTTCAATTACTACAACTACTCAAAAATACACCTTAATTAATTGGTTAAACCCAGATTCCTCGGTCTTTTTAACCCTTTAATCCTAATTAAGAATTCTAATCCCTTAGTAACCCCCTTTTGGATTAAGCTTTAAGCTGGCATATAAAAACTTTGCAATCCTTCATCCCTATCCCTAGGTAATGTCGAACTGTCACTTTATCACTTTCAGAAACTAAAACCCCAATATCCCTATTGTGAATTAAAGCCCTTAGTTCCTCTAATAGAGTGATCAATTCTATCGATGGAATTTAAAATTGAAAAACAAGATAAAGAGAAGCAATCATAATAATATTCATTAATATCAATCCAATCCATACAAGAGTTCACATTGGCTTTTGGCCTTTACCACAATCAAGAAGGATTAGCCATACATGGTATGCCTAGCTCAATACAATAATACTAAAGAATAGAAAAGAATACAAAGAAGAAGAGTAATCAAACCCCTCAATCTTGGCTTCCTTCTTGATCCTCTTCATTCTTGATGTATTCCAATGCCTTCTTTTTGATGTTTTTGCCTCTGGGTGTGTGTTTAGAAGGTCCCCTTACTTCACTATTTATAGCCAAACTTGTAAAATCCTAGTATCTTTTTGTTATTATCTTATCTTCTTTAAGTTTCAGATTTCCCGTAACGTCCGCGCGACTGGCGCCAGTCACGCCAGCTTCCAGTACTTGTGGCGCGATCCGTGCGATAATGGCGCGATCCGCGCGGACTTCTAGTAGGTCTGGCGCGATTAGCGTGGACTTGGCGCGATCCGCGTGAACCTTCAGATCCAATTGCTTCTTTATTTTGCTTCTTTTCTTCTATTTATTGCTCCTAAACATTAAAATAAAAAGAATTAATAATAAAAACCAAAATTAATGAATTTTAACTTATTTTTAGCATTTATTTAATATTTTCTATTTATTTCCTAATAAAACTAACCTAAAATCTATTATATACTTGCAGTATATCAGTGGTGTTTTGTTATCAAAATTTCCATGATTTGAACTAAAATAGTTTGAAGTCTTGTCAACTAAAATTTAGATATGCTTAATTAATTCAATATAACCCTATTATATTATAACATTAGTCATGTATTTATTTTGTTTCAGAAGTGTACGATTTCTTGTGCGGCCAAGTTTCACATTTAAGCCCTAGTGCTAACTTATTCATATTAATTGTGAACCAACTATGGTTGCGTCAGATATTGTGAGGTCTCTGATCCTTGTTATGGTGTGAACCAACTAGATAAAATGTTGATTGTTAAGATGAAGCTTCAAGTTAATTTACAAAAATTCAGCAGGGGTAAATGGGAACTATATGATAGAAGTATCACATTTATAATTTGTGGATAATACATTCTTCATGAATGGGAGAATCTGGTCTACAGAACATGTCATTAAGACACTGCAAAGTGTTTTAAGATGCTTCGAACTTGCACCAGGTCTTAAAATCAATTGTTTTTAATTCTAAGAGTAGTCTCATGGGTAGAAAGGGGGAAAGTTGCAATTTTCTGGAACAATATGCTGAAATTTTCAACTGTGTTGTGGTGGTTTGAATCATGAGGCGTTTAGCAATATGCTGTTTGCATGGGATCGAACAAAAGGGACCCCCTTAAAGAATGATGAAATTAACTGCTAGCTGTTTGTCTTCAATCATAGTTTCTTGGCTTGGCACTTTACTAGACTTCATTCGAATATATTTTGAGGTTGCATTGGAAATAGTAGAAAATAGAATTGGTAAATATTTTCAATTCTCCTACAAAAATGTCAATTAGATGAAACAACAGTTAACCCCGATAGGTTGAGTGGAATAAGACACAGACTTGCATATGAAAGATTGGAGGTTTGAACCTCTGCAGGTCTCCTTAGAGTGAGATAAATGTAAGTATATTTGTAAGTTTTTTTTTAGCCCAAAGATTAAGTATCTTTATAAATTATTTTTTAAGTCAGGAGATTTTACTGCCTTGGACTAGAGCGACATCCCCTCCCTTTAAATTTTACTCTACCAAACAAAAAAAAAAAAAAATCTGTATTTCAGTTAGACCGCTATAATTTTGCTATGAAGATTAGTTATAACCTATTGCTGCATGGTAGTAGGACTTTTCAAATTCAGAGTAACATCTCTCAGCCATGGAGAGGGAAATAAAGATCATCAAGCAGCTAACTATTTTGAGTGGTAAGACTTACAGGTGAGGGGAGAGAAAGCGAATGAAAACTTGTCTCACACACGCTTTCAATATTTCTAAAATAGGCCATCCAATAATTTATTGTCTATCCAAGTTGGCTAATAATGTCTTCACCTTTGTTTGGAGATCAATCAAATCAGAGTTCAGTAAATTCGATACAAACTCTACTGCTTTATTTTCGGAGTGTGTGATAGTTATCATACTGTATTCTTCAGTACCCAAGGATTTAAATTTTCATAAGCCAACATACATACATGAAAATCGGGTTTGGTCCAATCTGATACTACCTAAAAAAAAAAACATAATAACATACATACATACATGAAAAGCAGTCATTAGATCCATAATACCTTGCCTAAAAATAATAATCTATAGTACCTCATTAATTTATTACTGTCCCGCCTCAGTCTCTGAAAATCATTTAACTAGCTAATTCATACCTATAAGAGTAATTTATTTTATGAATCATCTAACATTCCCATAAATATAAAGATAGGAATGATATCTTTCAATGCAATGAAAAAATTACATTTCCATGAGAATGTAACGAATTATTTTCTAATTCTACCATAACTTTCATTTTTACTTTCATTTTTCATTTATTATTTTAAAACTTTTAAAATATTCATAGTAATGTTAAAAATTAACCAAATTCATCTTTTTTTATATATTTTCAGAGAATAACATTCTCGATTATAATATTTATGAAAATGTGATTCTCAAAAATACAAAATTATTCCATTAAAATTTATTAGTAATTTATATTATTATTTTAAAAAAATACTCTTAAAATTATCGTCGGTCATCATCTCACTCTTTTCATTTAATTATATTTTACCTAATTCATTAATGTTTATTAGTCATATTTTCCAATCTTAAAAAAATTATTTTATTAATTTATAAAATTTATTGTAAAATAATTAAGAATATTTTACTAAAAAAATTAATATTAATTTTTTATCCGTAAGAATCAAATACATATATCAAAAATTTATAATAATTCATGAAATATGTTCAATTAGGAGTTAGAGTTTCATAATAAAAAAATATAAGAGATAACTTGATAAGAATCTTATAATAAAAAGACAAACAAATTGGGAAAAAAATCTTACATTTAAGGAAACATTTAGTATTTTTCTTTTTGTGCTTAAGAATTAAAAATCATTTGACTTTAAGCTTGGCAATTGAGGATTGTGTTCCGTATCGGGATTGACCTAGTTTTGGCATTGGCCTTGATGTAACTGATGGTTACTCCTTAAATCTTCTCAAATATTACTATCACTATTTTTATATAAGAAATAAATACTTAATTTATAAAAATAATAAAATAAAAGAAGTTAAATTATTTTACAATAATGTCTTAGATGAAGAAAGACCTCAATCAATGGTGCGATTTTTTTTCCTGGGGAAACTAAGGTAACAGTTGTGGCTAAGGAGTTACATAACTTTGCTACAATTGAAGTATAACTTAACTAAAGCTCAAGAGCAAACGAATAGGTATATGGATAAAAGGAGAAGAATGCAATAACTGAAGTAGTAGAACGAGTTTCCTCAGATTACGACACGTAAACAACAATTGGTAGAACATCCAAATCAATTAAGAGTTGGATCCTAGATATATATTATGGTCCTTTCAAGTGCTAGAAAAATCTAAAAATGTAACTTGTAGATTATAGTTACTTCCCTCTTTTGAGGTTCATTCAGTGTTTCATGTGTCCAGATCCAACTTACACTATTAAAAAATGACACTGATATAATTTTAATTTACTATTATCATTTAATAATTTTGAATTTGATCGATTCGTTATATATCTGTATATATATACTGTTAAATTTTATAAAAATCAAATATAAATAAAAATATATTTTAAAATATATATAATTTTGATTTATATGAACAAAACATCGAATACTTTTTATTAATATAAAATCTAGTGGATATGGTCTTTATGATATGAACTTTTAATCTAACATTAAGGATATGTTTTGAGATAAAGTTATCTAATTAAAATTATTAATAATATAATAATTAGCGTAACCGATATGATTTCATCTCTCCCTATATTATTATATATTCCGTCTCATATTTACCGGTCAGTGGATAGTTGTGAACCGCACTTGAATCCCAGAAATCACCTACCCCTAGGAATTTGCATTTACCAAATAAACAATTTTCACTGCATTAGTTCCCGAATAATGAAGGTTTCTGATAGCTACAATGGTACATATATATTCAATATTTCCATTGTTTCTAACACCACAATATATATAGCTGCCAAATCTGTATAGCAAACATATTGTACATAGAATTATTCATTAAAACGATCCTCACTTGTTCAGTACCAACACAAGGAAATTATATATTTCTACTAGTTCGTTTTAGTGCATTCAATCTAATTGCTAATAATTGGATTTTCCATAGAGATATATACCCTTCTCATTTTCACTCTCAAGAATTTGTGAGTACTGATCGGTTGCAAGATAGCAACAATTAATGTTTGCCAAGTTTATATATATATATATATATATATATATATATATATATATATATATATATAGTTCCCTTGTATGCCATTGCAAGGTTGTAACAAAGCATAAACCAACATTCTTTCTAGCTAGTTGAGGGCTTTCATTCTTCAAAATGAAACACAAACTGAGTCCTTTTCCATGTCGGTAAGATCTCAAAATATTATGATCACAACTCACTTGCGCCTCCACATGACGAGTTGCTGAATCACCATATTCAAGCCAAGATCGATGTTGATTAATTAATTACTGAAACAGATGAAGTGTAGAAGGGGAATCAAATTGCACTTTCCTAGACGATTTAGATTCATGAAATGGTTTTACATTGTTTCCAGATATACTTTGTGAAGCTGAAGGATTGGCAATAGAGAGATCAAGGTTTAAATCTGGTAATGCACACGGTGACTCAGCCTCACCACTTGCAGCATCTGAAACTTCAACATGGTTGTAAACACGAGGTGTTTTACTTGTCTCGTTCTTATTAGTGTCTTTCATACTAAAGGCTTTTGAACTATCATCAGACATGAGTGGATTCTGAAGGGAAGAAGGGATTGTATGGTTCAATCTATGATTATTTGGGTCAATGCCTTTGCTAATAAGCTTTCTTCTTATATGAGAATTCCAATAGTTCTTCACTTCATTATCTGTACGACCAGGCAATCTCCCAGCTATTAGTGACCACCTGTACGAATCAATATTAATCAATTAATTTTTTTCTTTCCTTTATAAGCACAATTTATGCAACCAAACAATGAATTATGTGAGAAAACCTTTATAGCAATGTACGTTGATAAAAGTTTACTTTAATTTCCATTTATATTATTTAGTGGTGATAATATTGTTGCTCAGTACACATATCTACGGTATAATCATGATTCTTTTCATTCTTATACACGTGTAAAAAAGACACATATATAAGTCAAAAGCACCAAACAAAACAAAAATTATTCATGTTTTGAATTAAATTCACACCGGTTGCCTAGCAGCGCATGAAGCTTGATGATGAGATCTTCTTCATCTTCAGCAAAGTTGCCTCTTTTAAGGTCTGGGCGTAGATAGTTTATCCATCTCAGCCTACAACTTTTACCACACCGATGTAAACCTAATCATCATCAAATTTAAGTGGTCAAATATATATCTTGTTTTTATAGGTATGTGTGTGCTATCGTTTTTGGATACATATGATGTATTACAATTACTATAATTATTGTTCGTTACGCACTTACACCTTTGATTTATTAAGACATCAGATATAGGATTCAAATTTCTTACATGTCTTTCATTGAATCCTTCCTAGTAATATATGACTAATCACTCAATAGGGTCAACCTAATGGTGAAAGATTGGAATGATTACAATGAATGAAAACTTAAGTTCAACCTTTATTGTTACCACTATACACCACAAAAATAGAACTAACAACTCAAACTTGATTTTCCAACAATTATATATGCACGTTGCTAGGGGTTTATTAATCTCATACCTGCAGCCTGAGGGAGTGTACGCCAACAAACTTCACCATGTTTCTTGATATAATCAATAAGTTTCTGGTCTTCTTGTTTGGACCAAGCTCCTTTGTTCAAGTCTTTGATATCACAACTAGGCTTCCTCATTCTTTCTACCTTTACTTGGGCTTCCTTTCAAACCTCAAAGGGTATAAACCCCAGCTACAAAAACGGAAGAACCTAGATGGGGATGATATATATAATAAGCAAGTGTTAGAGAAATAGAGAGAAAGAAAAAGAAAAAAAAGAGAGATGTGGAGGATACACGAGAAGAATGGGAAGGGTTATAAGATCAAAGGAGGTAATATATACTGAGTTAGTTATTGAAATATAAGGAAGTGTAAAGGGTTGACTTGGACCGGTGGTTTTGCTCATACGTGACTGCGTGCGTGATTCACAACACACCTTCAGACAGAGAGAGAGAGCAACGACAAACACTATTAAGGAAATTGGGAGTGTGAATTGGTTGTATTGTTTGCCAATTTCTTTCCAAATTTGTAGGATACGACACACGGTTGGTTTTAATGAATAGTGTGTTTGGCGGTGAGGTTGCATGATTTATTGCATCTAACTTACCGTCAGATTTGATGCTCATGATAGCGAGTAGATTACACGGTTCAATTGGGAGAAGAAATGGTGGGATGAAAATAATATAGGGTTGCTGATAGGCATGGCAACGGGGTGGGACAAGGGCGGATATTGCATTCTCCGTCTCCGCCCCCGTCCCTAAATCCGCTCCCCACCCCGTCCCTAATCCTCGTAAACTCATCCACATCCCTGTCCCGTCTCGCCCCGCTATTTGATTAAAATTTTAAAAATAAAAAAATAATATAACTTTTTTTATTGAAAAGCGGACAAAAAAGTTAATTACGTAACAAAAAAATAATAATAACAAACGCACATTTAAAATATGGGATCATAATTTTAAAATTATAAAACAAAATCAATTAATTCAATTAAAAAAATAGAAAATAATATTTATTACGGGGCGAGGGCGAGGGCGGGGGCGGGGGCGGAGCGGGTATCAGTAACCCCATACCCGACCCCGCCCTCGCTTTTGGCTACCGGGAAAAATCCGAACCCAAAAAATTCCGTTAAAATCGGAACGAATTCGGACAAATACCCACAAGTTCGGATCCCGTTGCCATGTTTAGTTGTTGGCTTAGCAAGTTACATTTTTTTTTTTTATCAATAATTGTATGAGTTTCAACCCTACTTTTTTCCTCAATAATTGAATTCGAAATAAGAGAAAAACAGTTTTTTTTTTTTATCTTGATACGAATTAAGTTACTCCCATTAAAAATAATGATTTATTTTTTATGTAGATTGTTTGTTCGCATAAGATATGTATTTTTGTCTTGGACATAATTTATTTTATATCAAAGAATCAATAATAAATTGAATTTTATATCACTTGATTAAGGAAACACATGTCAACGGTTGTGTTGGCAGATGAGGAAAAATAATTAATTTCTTGATTACATCAAAATCTTTGGATTTTAATTCGAAGGTATCATTTAGTTTTTTTCATTTTTTTTTCTGAAACTTATTTAAAACAATTTAACTCTAGCATAAGTTAATTCAATGGTACTAAATCTTTCGCTTTTTTTTTAATTTAATTTTTTAAGTATAGGGAAAGGGAACATCAACGTTTTGTCATTTCTACTTTTAAATTAAAAAAATTATTGAAGCTGTGCAATAAAAATTATATGAAAATAATATTGAAAAGGTACAAGACTACAAGAGTATTAGAAAGTAGGAAAGGGTAAGTTGGCGGTGTGTGTCACACGTTACAGTGTTGACTGTTAGTTTTCTCGAGCTCATTTGTTGTTCTGCTTTGACGAAACACGAAACAGGATTATAAGCTACATGCATGTTTTCACAAGCTAGGTCTTTTTTTTTTTTTATGTGTTATGTAAAAAATTGATTTTTAATATATAGTCTATGTTAGATAATTTCTGTTTTTAGTTGATTGAAACTTGTCGTTTTTATTTGATTGATATTTTCTATTTTTATTTGATTGACCAAACAAAATAATATTTGATGGCTTAGGTCCAGTTCATTGTAAACCTAATTCATCCTATAAATAAATGAGTAAAGGTGAAGATAAGACATACAGAAATTTGAAAGTTTTAAGTGACAGTTTTGAGTGTCATATTTGAGCAAATCACTATGCTTGCATATTTGAGAGCTTAGAGTGAAACACTGTGAGCGTTTGAGTGATTACAATTGTTAGAGAGGTTAAGTGTACCACCACTATTATTGTGTTTTTGATTCATTGTAACCATGATTTATTATAGTGAATTTTAATATTGGACTAGATCTCGTGAGTTTTTCTTTTCTCACATTAAATTTTTTTTTTTCATATAAAACAAATTTTGATTATCTTTCTCGCTCTCCTTTTGATTTTATTTGACTTCCACAATTTGATATTTGACCCAACAGTCCATCAGTCCATTCTCAACAAGTTTAGTCGATGATCTTTCCCAACAGACATATTTATAGTTCATCATATGTGCGGCAAATTAACGGTTAAAATCTTTTCTTTTTCGGGGTTACAATGGTTCCACGATCACGTAACCACAACATTTGACTATTGCAATCAGTACATCATATTCAAATTCGTATCTGATATTTTTTTTAAAATCTTAATCTTTTGATTCATCATAAATAAATTATCTGACCAATCTGAAATTTAGTCAAAAAAATATAAAAAATTATTTTTGCTAAGATTTGAACTTAGATATTATCCAAGTAATTCAACTTTAATTTCATAAACAAATTCATATGTGTAAAGCCTTGTTAATTTACAGTTTAATTAATTTCATTACGTATAAGTTTTAGATTATCATGCTCAGTTTTAGAAAAGGCTTTTGATGCTGGTCATAAAATACCTATGTTAATAGTTTATAGCCCTAGATATGTGAAAATTAACGCAAATTGAAAACCATCGTTAATGGTTTTAAAATGTTTTCGAAGATCAAATATGTTAATTAGTATAAAAAAGAATCACTAGCACGCTATAAAAAATAAGACTTAATTAAATCTACTTTTAATTCCTATAATTTTACTATTGTATAATTTTGATCTCTCAAAACTTTTTTGTTGTATGTTTGGTCCTTCAATTTATAGTTAATCTTTTGATTATTTTTAACAAAAATATTATTGTGACATGTGTAATTGATGACATGTTATATTAGTGATATATGACACTAACATATTGACATAGTAAATGAATTAAAAAAATTTAATCTTAATATCATATTTAAATGTTCATGTCATATTAGCACATTATCAATATCATATTAATATACTTATTAAATTGTCATATCATATATTAATATGTGAATGTCACATCATTTTTTTTTTTAAAAAGTTGACAATAAACTAAAGATTGACCGAAATTGCTAAATTTAAGAACCTAGTGACCAAGTGCGCAATAAATTATTTTGAGATATTAAAGTTTCACAATCATAAAAATACAGAGACTTGGAGTGGATTTAAGAAAGAAAGAAAAAACAACTAACGAATTAGTGTCTAAATTTATTGAAAAAAAATGTTTTTGTTTTCTATCTAATTCTACTATTACAAAATATTCTAATGACATTTTTTTATAAACAAAAGTACATATAAATTGTTTCATCGTTAATTTTAATTCTTATAGTAAAAGTTTGTGTTAAAATTAAAATAGAGCAATATATATGGAGAGCCTATCAAGTTATAATTATGCTTATTATGAGAAATAAAAATTATAAATCTAAATCATAGAACTATATATGAATGATTAAAAGTTAGTTAGTAGCTATAATATGACATCTAAAATAGGTCATATGTATTTTCTTTAAAAACTGACCATTCAAAAATAAGTTATTTGTTTATATTTATAGTTTTCATTGTTCCCTATAAATTAAAAGAGTTAAAGTGACAACTCTTCTAATTATGAAAAATAAGAACTATAAATTTGGACCATACAACAAATTAACTGCCTTGGGTTAGTTGAGCCAACTCGATTATTGATGAATGTATGGCTTGGATTTTAAATTTTGAGCTCAAATTAAATCTTGACCTATTAAGCTCAATTTAATCATGTCCCGATCTTGGCTTAACCTACAAAAATCTTGAAAATAATTGAAGGTTTTCCTAGTCTTGAACTTCATTAATTTTAGAGGCACAAATTAGACATTTTTTTTATCTAACTCACATCGGGTTAGGTAACCAATTTTTCACCTATGTGTACATGGATGGTCAAGAATGAAAGTTAGTTATCATACAACGAGACTTTTTAAGTCAGTTAAATAAGATCTTTTACATTGGTTATATTTAGGTTTGATTTAGATACGGTTGATGTAGAATGTGGAAATTTTTTACATCTATTACTATAGCAATCAATTATGTAAAAAGTTACAATTCAAACTAAAATATATGCATCTAGAACAAGATTATTACCAGCAGGTCAACCCGTTGGTTCGGGAATGGGGCACCTAACCAGTCTAAAACACCTGTGGGATTGGTTACGTTTATGATCCAGTGTAAACCAGTCATACTCGACATAATCTGGTCTCAAACTAGTGATCGGTAATCTAGTTGACTCGGTGGGTCATTTTTTTTTTGTTTTTTTATAGTTGAACAACATCACTCACACTAGAAAATTCAATTTATATCTTACACTTGTATTATTATAGATTTGTTTATTTTTCTTTATCAAGCATAACTACATCTTGAAATTTTAGATAATATAGTTGTTGTCATTTTCAATTTTCCCTTAATTAACTTTTGTGTGTATTAGATTATGCGTGTCATTGTACAGCATTGATATATACTTTAAATTCTAATTTAAGATAGTTTATACCGAATTCTGAAAAAAAAAAATGTTGTATGCTCAAAATTTTAAGCAAATTTATAACAATGATTATAAATATGTTGAATTTTATTAAATTTTAAATCTTTAGTGTATAAATTTATATGTTATGAAATTATTTATTTACTTTTAATATAAATCAAATTATGCAAATTAAAATGATGACTCATTGGATTGACACCCTAATCTAGTAGGCTTGTATCCGACCGAATCCACAACCGTTACAAGTATGATAACCTTCATCTTAATACTATTTTAAAGTACATAAAACTTTTTCCTTGAAAGTATATCGCTGAGTTGGAGTTGGAGTTTGAGTTGGAGCAACAACACAATCATATCATGATACTTTTGCTGATGATCAGGTACGTTATCCAGTTCCATGTTCTTTGCCCATTTTGCTCATAACAAAAAGTGATTGACTGTCGTGTTTTACGTAAATGTACTAGCATTTTCCAGCCGAAAAACACCCTACAATTATTTAAACCAATTCCAATTTTCTTATAGGCTTAAATATTCTCTTCCTAAAAAATTAGCATTATTTGTTTTACACAAATTTTTCACACATTTTTTTATCCATTAATTTTGAGCTATCACATTTAGTACTTAGTGATAATATTGTCCCCCCTCCCCCCTCTCAAAGTTTTGACCTTCTAGCCGTTTGAATTGTACATAAGGAAAGATGCAGTACCTAACAGGGAAAAATAAACTGAAGTGAATGAATTCCAGACAAAACTACTTGTATATACAGTAATATAACAAAATTGTAAATACGAGAATCGTGTATTAGTCAACTGAAGTGCCTGAATGGTAAGATTGAACGGTTGGCACTAGGCACATGGAAGACCTAACCAAACATACAAATTAATTAACGAAACCTAGCTAGCTATAAGCACCATATATCCCCATGGAGATGAATGCCTGTACGGGTAGCATTTTTGTAGCAGCTAGCTAGGTCGAATCTCAGGCAGCATGGCCCTTTGAAGTTATATATATGTTCATTTTTTGGATAATAATAGATTTAGCTATTTCAGACGAGTCCTCTCCTCACATCTAAGCTTTCGGTTTGCTTGGACTGTTCGATGGCACGTGTTTGATTGAATGAGGGCAACTGAGAAGAAAGATAGGTGAGAATTGTCATCCTCCTGTTCCCCCGTGTATAGTAGCAAACCCTTATATTTGCTCAAATATATAGTACATCAATTTTCAGTTAGAATGCATGCATGAGTATAAAAAAAAAACTAAATTAGAGTGCATTAATATCTCGTATAAAAAATTTAAGACAGTAAAATCATTGTTACATTTATTCTAGGGATAAAAGAGTAATTTAAATTTTAATTAAAGAAAATAACTAAAATTATTTTTCCCTCTCCTCTCCTAAAATCCTCAACCTTGTAACGATCCATCACTCACGCACGACGATTTTTTTACTTGTCAATGTGCACGATATTTTATACCCTTCTTTCTCCTCTAATATTAATATAATCTTTTGTTGGCTGATAAAAAAAAAAAAAAAAAAGCTTTGGAGGAGCATAGCCGAACCACAAGGTAGACGAAATTGGTGAGAAAAGAGGAGAGAGAAATGAGTTTTTATTTAATTTTTTAAAATTAGTTACATATTAAAGTAGTATAATATGCTTGATATGAATTAACTAAATGTAATAAATGATTAAAGAATAAATAAGTAATTTTCTTATTTTTAAATAACCCCAAATTCCTAAATTTCCTATTCTCTTTCCCACGTTTCTTTCTTTTCTGTGCTGTGAAGGGGATGTATTTGCTCTCACCAAAATTGGTCCTAGACGCTATTATCCTTTTAAATACCACCATAGGAAAACTTTCATCTCAATCTCTCTTTTTTTTTTTCTTCATTTAACTTCATGGTATTTGTAAAATGGATTAGCAGAGGATTTTTTTTTTTTTTTTGGAAACTATTTGCAATCAAGAAAATTAAACATGCAATCAAACACAACAATACCCAGATAACAACAAACATGAATAAAATTGGAGACGGAGAAGGAAAATTTGATGGAGCTGGAGGCACGGGTGACAAAAGTGATTTGGTGGAAGAGATCAGAGGAGGAAGGGGAGAGATCGATGTCGGAGTCAAATTAGGGTTGCATGAAAGAATGTTGGGTGAGGAGGATTAAGGGCGAAGATGAAACTTTTCCCTCCGTTTGCACTTGGAGTTATCATCCATGGAGGTCTGAAGTTTTGCAGTTTTCCAGCAAGAACCACGTACCAATATTTACGAAAGGAACCGCCAGTCATACGTCACAAGAAAGAAGAAAGAACGTGCAACATGGACCTCTTTTTTTTTTTTTTTTTTTATTTGCGTAATGATAGCAAATTTTGGATCTGGCACGTGAAACCCAGATTTCGCTGCCCAATATCCAAAATTGTTAATAATGCACGCTTCATTATTTGAATGGACCACAAATCCCTTGGATTGCTTGAAAAGGGGACCGAAGTAAATGTAGCAGATAATTTATATGGAGCAGTTTGCCTATGAATCAGACACTTGTGCAGGATTTATAATAGTTTGGTATTTGGTACAGTGCCTCATCAAATGTAGGTAAAATATATTGCGAAGGTTGTCATTTGGCTGTGTAGAGCAATAATAAGGCTCCTTATCATATACTTTTTTTAATAGAGGATCATATAATTGGAGGTTTATTGATGGTTTTTCTATAAAAGGGACGCAGCCTTTTGTACAAGGGGGGTTTATGATATCATGCAGTAGCCACGTTTCATTCTCCTTTGGTTATCTTGTATTTATGAGGATGATCTACATAAATACCTTATAGCCAAAGTTATCACGTGATGCTGCTACTGTTTTTTGTGTATTGTCGAATTGGTATCACTTATATCTGATCCTTTATTTATATAATATACGTTTCTTTTACCGATAAAATAATTGTTCATAATAAAAAGCAAAACGTAATTTTTCGGATTCACAGCTTCAATTTGATTAAATCTAGAACCCATACGAGAATAACGTAAGATTACTTGTACAATGTATATTTGTACACTATTTTGTTTAAAGGATAAAAGAACCAGACTAAGAAATACAGAAAAAAAAATGTTATAAAATAAACTATAAAATATATTATACAAATAAACTTACTGGTAACAAAACTGATTTTTGAATTATACTAATATTTATACAGTACTTTCACTTTCTTTTTTATTAAACAGTTTTTTCACGTTAATATTTTTTTTTCTGACATATCAAATCACGTGTTTCATTACATGTTATAGAAAATTTGGCTGGTCGGGGCTCTCATTGCTGCAACGTGGTCTCAGGAATAGCTTCATCCTGATGCTGTTGCCTTAGCTGTCCTATTTATGCTTAGTGTTTTTCTTTATCGCCGTTTGTTTAAATTACTCCAGTGACATTTTTGTCATGTCACTCATGTGATTGTGAAGTCAAACATGGATTTGCTTACCCAATAATCAATAAAGACAAAGATCAGTAGTCGTGAAAATCATACTCTACACATTTTCTTCTTCCCCTTCTGGGCTCATGGCCATATGATACCAACCGTTGACATGGCCAAATTATTTGCTGAAAAGGGTGTGAAAACCACTGTAATCACCACACCCCTCAACGCACCTTTCACCTCCGAAGCCATTGGAAAATTAAAAACTAACCACAACGAAATCCACATCGAAACCATCGAGTTCCCTTTTGCAGAGGCTGGTTTACGTGATGGCTGGGAAAGCACTGACTCCATGCGTTCCCCAGATTTGATTCAACCGTTCTTGATGGCCACCGGTTTGCTACAAGAGCCACTTGAGCAACTATTGCTAAAACAAAACCCCGATTGCATTGTTGCTGATATGTTTTTCCCATGGGCAACTGATTCTTCCGCCAAATTTGGAATTCCTAGGCTCGTCTTTCACGGCTATAGTTTCTTCTCCTTGTGTGCATTCTCGTGTTTGAAACTCTACGAGCCTCGCAACAATGTTTCTTCTGATTCTGAGTGGTTTGTCATTCCTAATCTTCCGTGTGAGATTAGAATGGAAAGGACGCAGGTTCCACCTTCTACTGAGATTAAGGAGAAAAAAGGCGTGGTCAAATTGTTGGCGGAAGCAAAAGAATCAGAGTCAAGGAGCTACCGGGTTGTTGTTAACAGCTTCTACGAGCTTGAGAAGGTCTATGCAGATCATTTCAGGAACGTGCTCGGAAGAAAAGCGTGGCATATTGGTCCCTTATCTCTTTGCAACAGAGACACGGAAGATAAAGCACATAGAGGAAAAGAGGCATCTATATATGAGCAAGAGCGCCTGAAATGGCTTGACACAAAGAAAACTAGTTCAGTTGTTTACATATGCTTTGGAAGTAGAGTAATCTCAACTTAGAGAAATTGCTTAGGGTCTTGAGGATTCAGGGCAACAATTCATCTGGGTCGTCAGGAAAAGCGGAAAAGATAGAGAGAAAGAGTGGTAACCTGATGATGGATTTGAGAAAAGGATGGAAGGAAAGGGACTAATTATAAGAGGGTGGGCGCCTCAAGTGTTGATTCTTGAACACGAAGGAATTGGCGCGTTTGTGTCTCATTGTGGATAGAATTCAGTGTTGGAAGCAGTGACTGCAGGGGTTCCCATGGTCACTTGGCCTAAGGGTGCTGATAAGTTGTTACCATATAGTAGTTTTTAAGATAAGATAATTAAGAAATTAAAGATAAAATATCAAATAAAGGTTTTAAATAGATATAAATTATCTTATCATTAATTTTATTATTAATTATTGTTATTTTAATATTTAGGAGCAATAAATAGAAGAAAAGAAGCAAATTGTGGATAGAATTCAGTGTTGGAAGCAGTGACTGCAGGGGTTCCCATGGTCAATTGGCCTATGGGTGCCGACCAATTTTTCAATGAGAAGTTGTTGACTGAGGTCCTTAAAATTGGGGTGCCTGTTGGTGCTACAAAATGGGTTCGTTTGGAGGGAGATAATATTACATCTGATGCAGTGGAGAAGGCTGTGAAGAGGATAATGATTGGTGAAGAAACCATTGAATTGAGGAACAGAACAAAGAGGTGTTTTCACAGCTAGCTAGGCGGGCCATGGAAGAAGGAGGATCATCTTACACAGATTTGAAAGCTTTAGTTGAGGAACTTAACTCCTGCTAGAAATGAGATATCATTAACCCAATGTGATTTTCTCTTGAACCCAGAGGAGAAACTGCAGGTTCTCTACAGCACAAAACACTCCACGCTTCACAAATTCTTATAATTGTGGCTCAGGTGCGCTTATGACACCAACTAGCGTGTTCACTGATAACTGGTTCCTAAGGCAATATGGGAATTTTCCAAATTACATGGCTGGTAATCATTCTTTTAAGGTAAGGTTAAGGTCTCATAGACCGAGGGAGTTTAGCTGAGTTGATTAAACAGAGCGCACGCGAGTTGTTGTAAACATCCTCAGTATCTATCGTCGATTCCTATGGATCAATCCCAAAGCAATGGCCAGAATCAAGTCCAAGGAAGAGGTTCTCCGTCAGTGAAATCTTGGAGTCGCTTGAGTGGGGTTAGTATGCAGAGGTCTTTCTCTAAAGTTCAAGAATGTTGTGATGGGGAAGCTTCAGATATCAACGGAATCTGTAAAGGAGACAGACAGAAATTACTCCCACCAGAGGAGGTGTTGACTGTGGAACTGAACATAGGACAGATTCATAAAGATATCTACCTCTCTTTTCTCTTTACACTGTTACTAATTTCCATATTTCTGCCCCCAAGATTGGCAATTTGCATATACATAGGTGATGGGCGTGGGAATGTGAAGGCAAAATAGAATGCAAATCATTGATAGCATGAATGACTTAAAGCTGCTACGTTGATTGTGTTCTAACCATTGGAATCACGCAAAATAAGCTTCTAGTCTTTACTCC